>JAECUM010094833.1:0-19658 GCA_016617855.1 Megalonaias nervosa | reverse complement strand
CTGACAAAATATCAATATTAAAAGCTTCATGTATTTATCATAAACGTCTTTTATCGAACAGGAGGTTAAATGTAAACGAAACCTAGTATAATTGAACTGAACATTGATATTTAAAAATAGCAGCCAGAAAGGAAAATATTACGCACAATGTCAAATATTGAACCACGACCTTGACATTGAAGAATGGACCAAACTTTATTCTGAAGGGACACCCCTTTCAATGTTGATGTATAAGTATACCAGTTTTATTCTCTGATCTAAAACGGCTGAAAAGTTTTGGAGCAGAAAGTGAAGTGCAGTGGAAAGTTTTAAAGCTGACAAATGTTTTTGACCTTGAACAGAGCACATCCATGAAGCAATGCTGTACTCGACACATAAAAAATAATGTATTGGTATAAACTGGCTCTTCACATTAAAAGTTAAAGACTGGAAAGGAATGTGTAAGTAGATATGGCCTTGACATTGAAGATAGCGGCACTAATGTGGTACCTAATCACCTGCTAATATGGCTCTGTTAGGTTCATCCCTTAAGCTCCTAAGTCTTGAAAGGTGTCAAGCGTGAAGAAAATTTGACAAATTTGAATTTATTTACTCGTGAGATTGACTTTAAAGACGGGATCCCAGTGTCACAAAATTTGTGTGGACGAAATGCATTTTGTTTTATAGATGAACGTAAATGTAGAATGAATTTTGTTGCTACGTACACCGATAAGGATAATGCAAGTCGGGTGAATTAATGTTTTGTTTGCCTCTTGTAGGATTTGTGATGACGCCACGATAGCCTGCTTAAAGCTGCAATAGTTACGCATTGTGCTCAGAGCTTACAGGCAATTTTTCTATCTTTTCCCTCTCACGTCTTTCTTTTGTCCATTCGTTTGTCACCCCAATGTGAGTGCACTGTTGCGTTGTGTTCGTATCCATCATTGTTTATTTCATATAGCGGTGCATCTGCGATTGGTAATCTTATCGGTGGTGTTAATCGCATCGTTACTCACAGACCTTGTTCAGACTGAAAAGTAGTTAGGTTGGTTGGTCGGTGGATAGGTGGAGCCCATTTACAAGATTTTGTTAGCGATAGAGTGCCATGCTGAACGCAAAGAACAAGGGAATTTGAGAAAAGAAATTTTGAGAAGGAGCAACTAGAATGAGAAACGCGGCGCAAATGCAGATCGGTCGTGATGTTATTCAGTGATCATCAGCACTTGTCTTTCGCAAGAGTTGAGGGTAGTGAAGCTATTGGCGTCGCCAAGGATCAAGAAAAAATTGTTTAGTGAAATGGCGTCTCAATAGGGATGACAAACTCTTAGTTGTAAATCCCCTTGTATGTTATTAAATTAGACGATTGGTCACGTTCCCGTCCTTTGAATAGAAGCTGATATGCTTTATTGACCGGTATCGTTGGAGCGCTATGTACAGACAATCCAGTATGAAACATAACAATTGGAAATGTCGAGGGTTCCAGACCACCAACGATATCAGAGTTTTGTTATCCCATTGTACAAGCGGTCTAAACTATGTTGCAAGCGCAGGCGAAGAAACTACTCTGAAAATTGAAAGTTCCGGACGCCTAGACCAACATCTCAACCGATTATTTTATGTGAGAGCACGAGCAGAGCGCGCTTTTGAGCACCAATGGGGAGAAAATTGTGTCCGGTAGCGAGAAACATTGTATCGACGGGGACGTTCAAAACAGTTATGCAGGAACGTACAGGGAATTCAGATTATCACAAAATTCCAATGATTGTTCTCAGAATTACAGGTTAAGTATATGAGTGGTAAATCTGACATGGAAACAAAGTAACAATAGGTCGTTCTTCGAATTTTATTGGACTGGTGTGAATAGTGATACAGCACGAGTTTGTCTCTTGTCCGACGTTTGCTGGAAGGGAATCGTAACCAGAGTACCGTATGGCCAAGACCCTTGAATAAATATCCTATTACAAAGAATTGATGTCGATATTGTGGGACTATTATTTCACATTACAAACCAGAAGAAACGACATAACCTTAATCTAGTTGCAGCTAAACACCCAGCTGCCATAGCATTGCCCACTATTGACACCACATGTATGGCTATGGTACTTGCCGATATGTTCAGTATGATGAGACCCGCACTTATCATGGACAGAATTTACATTGGAACAAATTGCAGAAATTAGTAGGTTATTGTTAATCAAAACAATTAAGCACAACGCCGTATTAATTGGAATTGGAACTGATATTTGAACGAGAATTTGTTTGCTTATCGCAAAGTATCACACGAAACCGTGGGGTTTTTCTCCTCTAGTTGTTATACGTTAGGTCAATTCATTGTCCGGTTCAGATTCTTCGCGAACCATGGTTTAATGAGTGCAGAAACTAGGAAATAAAACGATATACCAATGAAAATTCATCAATTTAATTTCATTTTGTATAGCAGCATACTGTAACAAAGCTGCTACAGCATCATTCAGAATCTGAATTTAGCCAATTTTCTCTACATCACTTTGAAACTTGTTAAAAGAAGTACAACACCATATCGGGTGGCCTGTGATACGTAAGATCCATACTACTGATTCTAACGACGATAACGTCACCCAATGGATTAAGCTAGCAGCTTTATCTTCCTGTTTGTTCTCCAGAACGATTGACAGCTATTTGGTTCTTTGTTGGGGTATTTGCATTATCTACTGCATAGCCGATCTTCAGTCTAAGGTAAGAAAATTTAATTAATTTATTTTTAAACAACTTTCGTTGCAAATTATACTTTTACGTTATTTTTGCTCTTGAGAAATGTTGACAAAACGTGGGAGGGAAGTAAGATATACGAAAATAAGTAATTGTTCACAGTGATGGTTTTAAGTCTTAGAGAAGAGTATCCGATACCCATTCTCTCTCTATGTAATTGCCAACAAAGTTGAGGCTCATTGAAGTCTAGCTTATTTAATAGTTGGAAAAATATCTCCAGTCTTGTACGTGAAGCTACCTCTTTCAATATTTTTTGGAATTCTTTATTCACTTAATTGGCTGAGTTCATAAATGAGTTGTAGGACAATAACAGGATTGGTGCTGTTGTATTTTTGGAATCTTATTTCCATTATTTTTGTTTTCAATTGTTTGTGCGTTTTTTGTTGCGTTTTTTATGTTTTCACTAACTAAATAAGAAGTAATACCGTCTTTCCACTAAGCTGATGTTTATTATTATTACCTAGTTAAATGTTTTCATCTGTTTCATAGGTTATAGTGTTTAAAGTTTAAAATATAAAATAGTTGGTTACAGGTACCTAAAATTTATTGATGTTTATATTTTATTTATACAGTTTAGAGCTTACTGCATATTTGTGATCAGGGTACGCGCGTTCCAATTAAATAAATAATTAAGACTTAATTAGCCAACTAGTAAATATAGAGCTGGTGATATAATTGTAATGTTTTAACCTTTTTAATATACAGTGTTCAAAATAATGTTTTAGGGATGATATTTGTAATTTTAGCTGCCTGTGTTACTAAGTTCAAATCACATTGAAAATTAATGACCTCACCTCCGTTTTTGTTTTCGCTTAATGTCTATTGTGTAAATATATACTGCTTAATGCATAGTTCTAATCTTTATTTGATGGTATTCATAATAGTATCACAGTGGTCTATAAGTTTCAAAGTGCAATTGTGGATAGGAGGGTGTGGAGCTCTGGAATTATTATAGAAAAGTATGTTGTGTTTTAAGGTATTGTTAAATTTCCTTATTCCTTATCGGGGAGAGGGGTGGTTTTTGTTATGAAAAAGTTAAAAGTAAACGTTTTGGTTCTCACCCTGGAAATATACGGCACTTATTACTCATTTTGTAAACTTTTTGTGGTAAGCAGTACATAACTTCAGTCTTTGAAGGGTTAAAACTTACTAGCCATTGTTTGGACTGTTGGTTTACAGGTTTGAGATCAGAGTTTATCACATATTCCACAGTATTGGTATTAGATGTTAAGTAAGCTAGTGAACTCTCATCAGCAAAAAGTCTTGTGACACTTATCAAATTATCGTTAATGTCATTCGTATAAATAACGGTGGCCCTAACCAAGCTCTGGGCAATATGAATAACATGTTACAGAAGAAATTTACTTTGAAGGAGAACTTTGTAAATTAATGAGATTGCACAGATTTAATGGGAAATGATGTAGGCTTCGGAATGTTAATGCCTTAAATTTCGTAATGATTTTGTATTACTTAAATAAAAAAAGCCAATCAATGTTGCATTTGGCCAAATTGTTTGATCTCTTTTTTTAAGGCAATAGATTCGTGTGGGGACCATTCAGATTTATTTGCGACAGTCTGTTGTTTATTACAAAACAATACAAATACTAAAATAATTATCTCTGTCATGTAATGCGATGTCCAGTGGTACATCAAATATATATATATATATATATATATATATATATATATATATATATATATATATATATATATATATATATATATATATATATATATATATATATATATATATATATATATATATATATATATATATAAGTGTGTAAGTGTGTGTTTGTGTGTTTGTATGTGTGTGTGTTCACAACGTATTGCATGGAACACATAAAGTATTTATCGAAAATCACTTTATTCTACTGCATGCAGTGAATTCTGTCCAAAGCAGATATCCTTGTCTTTAGAAGTAAAGGTCATGTCTACAATTAGTTAATTTGGAACTGATGTATCTACAGTGTATGCATTTCTTAAGGAATATGAACAGAATGACATGATGATAAAGCATTCATTGCATTGGCTACCTACTGTTTGAATTAACCAATCGGGTTATGTATACTTGATGTATACTATCAAGCTCACAAATAAGAGCCCTGTGGTCCATATAGGATAACATCTGAATCTGGTTAGTCACACTTCTGACTATTTCAGAGTCTGTTGGTTAGTCACACTTCTGACTATTTTAGAGTCTGTTGGTTAGTCACACTTCTGACTAGTTTAGAGTCTGTACAGATCTTGTTCATTTTGAAGGTGTATTACTGAGATTTCAAAAGACTGCATTGTAGAAGTGTTTATATATGTTCACATTGTTTTCTAAATGTTACAAACGGACGCAATAGATTAGATTGTGTGAATAAGGAGTAAATATTTCATGTTTGTTTTGTACTAGATATGATATTTTAAAACCAAGAGAGGGAGGGAAAGCAAAACAAATCCCACAAAAACCCAACGAAAACAACAGACGCTTGCTGTTTTCGTACTTTTTGCTTGTACATGATTAAAAGACACTGTAAGGTTGGTCGTGTATCATGTCTATTTGTAATCATGTAGTAGTCATGTGGTAAAAAGAAAAAATCCTGGTGTATGACAAGGAAGTACATACACGAGATCTCAGCCGAAAGCATTTATCTGCATCTTGTCCGACAGTCCGATGAAGTGAGTTTTCAATTCAAAGATCAAACTTCTTGCATCAGATTCATAGCCTTGCATTTTTGTTTTAAAGGAAAGTTAAGATGGAAGGAATTTCGTAGCATCTCAAGTTCAGGGCAACAAAAAAAAAAAAAAAAAAATACCTTCCCGCGTCACATCAGTAGTATATGTAGTTGATGATCCTCTCTCAGAGACCCCCCTGTTAACATTTTTGTCAGCAGTCCTTTTTAGCTCAAAATAATGACTTTTACATGATAACACATTTTCTGAAAAAAATATGTTTTGGAGGCAGAGAGGGTCTCTGAGATAGGATGCATCAACTACATCTACTACTACGTGCTTACTAGTCAAAATGTTATATTAAACGAATGAAATATTATATATATAATGTCATACTCAATAAGACATGTTGGATTTGATCTAACAAATAGATTTTGTAAAAGATTTAATTCGATCAAAGCAGCGTCAGCATATACCGGTATAAAACCTAAAATAATAAGCGATTGCATTAAAAAAGTAGGCTATCATATATCGCCGAAATATGGGTCAGTATGGTTATTCGCGACTGAAAATGATATGAGAATTGCCGGCTGGGCAGATGATGTGATGACATTTATCGATAACATGGTCGATATATTATTTGATAAGCTATAAAATTGTAAAAAATATATTTTTACAAAACATATATACATATATACAACTCCATATGAACTCCCAGCTTGTCATATAACATGCTAGCAAGTTCAGGAGCATTCTGAATTAATCCCCATGTGATCCCCTAAGGTGTCAAACAACATCTTAGTAGGACCAGAGGAAATTCCGAAAGACGAAACACAAACCCCAGGTGATCCCCTAAGGTGTCAAACAACATCTTAGTAGGACCAGAGGTCACATATAAACTGATTGATGAACAATGATTATATATTTACAGATGGTCATGATGCTGATTTTTGCGGACGGCACATTTTGACCTTTGTGAACCCCCCGGTTGCCTTTTAACATCCGAGCAAGTTCAGAGGTCACATATAAACTTAATTAGGGACGGCACATTTTGACCTTTGTGAACCCCCCGGTTGCCTTTTGACATCCGAGCAAGTTCAGAGGTCACATTTATGATTATATACAATGAAGATAATGGTTATATACAATGAAGATAATGGTTATATACAATGAAGGTGATTATGATATATACAATGAAGATAGTGGTTATATACAATGAAGGTGATTATGATAATATATACAATGAAGATGATGGCCTTTTCTCTACCTGTGAATAGAAACTAGCACACCCACCCCCAAATATCAAATCCGTAGGGTGCAAAACTGACACCTACTACGTGTTGACACGCGGGTAGGTATACTAATTTCTATTCACAAATAGACTAGGGCTCGGCCAAGGCCCCCAACAGATTATAAATCTTGGCCTAAAATCGCCCCCGCAGACAATTTGTCTTTCTCGGGTTTCGAACCATGGGCGCCAGGACGAGAGTTTCTATGCGCTAGCAATGAGCTATCGAACCATTACATAAATATATTGAATTAGTTAATATATACTTAACAAAAACAGCATTACATTTTCTGATTATGAAAACACGTAATTTTGCATTATATTTTCTATTTTAAAAACGATATATTATAAATAATAAGAGAATACATTAATTTTTGATTTCACATAAAAGCGAAATTTAATGCTAGCAGTATAGGACTTTACAATGACACTCGCTCACAAAGTCGAGGCTAAACTAAGTGACAAAAAAGATAAAAATATCTAATTTTGAAAACATTATTATAAATAAAATCTAGAAATATATGATTTTATTTTGTATATAAAACGGATTTCCCACTGCTGGCTAAAACATGAACTGAATTGCTTGGCCAGGCGTAATTATAGTTGTTACAGCAGACAAAATGGACTGTTTCTATGGCGACTGCAGAGAAGAAATCAATAATTCCTATGGAAAGTGAATACCGTATATGCGCTCTTGCAAGTGTAAGTAAACAAAAGACAAAAAGATACAAATGTGAAATAGCAGATCATAGATTATCTTGTTTGTTTTACTAATTACTTAATAACAAAAACTGCACAGACTAAAATATGCCCTCGCAACCAGATTTGGGTATTTCATCAGTTATATACGGTTGGACTTAAGGAAATATACAGTATAATATTTACGTAAAGGGCATTTCTAATACTTTAGCAAATACAAGGATTTGGAAGTCTTATATATACTATCAGATTTACATTTCATTAAGAAACAATAAACAACTCGATCTTAAATCTGATTAATCAAATTAGGAACAGAAACAACATTTTTAGCTATAATTTATATTACACTATATATTTACGTTCGACAACTCGCGAATGATTTTAAACTAAACCCTAGCGTTATTATCTCCCTTTTTTAAAACATGAGCATATACAGAAAAAGCTATATTTCTGTTCCTATCATTAATGTGTTTACACTCGCTATTATGTACAACATGTTATCTTGATTATACAGAAAAAATTTAATCATACCAGATACCTTACGGCGACTTTCAAATAGATCTTTCATTGCTAATTTGCTAAGATTATATTTGCTACCTTTTGCAAAAACCTTTGATCTGTCCAGGTCGATATTAATTTTTTATGTACTGACCTTGGCTTATTGGATTATGTAAATTTTCATATTTTTGTGCAAGCTCGTCTCGTAATTTTTCGAGATACGGAAAATATTCGCTATCGTCTGTTCTAATAAGAGAAAGTTTTATTCTATCAAATTTACTAAAACAAATACCTGAAACTTCATCATTAAATTCAAATGATAATTGTTGGTTATTGACCATTATTTTTTTTATTTTGCTATTAACTCCATCGGCTAATGTTAAATTTTCAAACATTATTTCTGATGCTTAGACAATATTACTTAAATAATGTCCAAGCGCGAGAGTATTAATTCCGTCTTTGCAATACCTTTTATCATCGAAATTACTTAGTCCACGTTTTATAATTGTATTCGTTTCAAGCTTATGATAATTAGTCCTAATTACATTGGTTTTAATAAAACTGACGCTATTGTTAAGAGCCGCTTTGAAATCCTCAAAATGTATCATCTTTTTCACATATCCGCGAGGGATACCTTTAGCTTTCTTGGTCAGTTTATTGTCGTCTAATATGACAGCATACATTTTGCTTCTTAGTCTAACAAACTCTCTCACAGGTACAAACATAAACTCATCTTTCATTTTTCCAATAACTTTCTTGCTAGAATTATCATGAAATTCACTACAAGTTGGATAATCTGATAAATCGAACAAATCTTTATTATCGTAAATATTCTGATAGATATTATCACATTTTATATTATATACTAGAGAGTCAGTATCAGTAAATAGCAACTCTGAATCTGGCCACATTTTTTTGGTAAAATTATAATGAAAATCGTACATCAGCCACTTTGATATATCAAGTACAGCTGCACCAACATAGATTGGCTTATTTAACTTTAAATTTGTCTTTCGTCGTTGTATTGCGGCAAGATTTTCATTAAATATTTTCATACTAACAAAACCATCGTCGCTAACTAATTTATTTCTGCGATTGATATCATTAACAATTTCAATCGAAACTCTCCTGCGTATATTTTCCATAGTCTTACCAAACACTGAGTTGTTCATTAACTTGAAAAAGTTTTTCTCAAATTCGGTGTTAGCTACAGCACGACGTTTTGTATTTAGGTCAATATAATCTGCCATCCACCGCGACTGATTAAACTTTAACACGCGATGGACTTTTCTCAGAATTAGTCCAGCATCTACTGCTTGCTTTAGATTTTTGTAATGCATGACGTAATTTCTTTTATCTAACAAATTTGGAACTAACTTGTTAACGATAGAACATTTTGCCGTTGCCATTGCTCGTTGTTCAGGCGATAATAAACTGTAATCAATCATCATCGACTCTGCTCAAAACGGATAGTCGTTACGTAGATCATGTAACGAACTGGGATAGTCTAGATCAACTTCAACAAAGTATGAAATATCTTTCGGAAGATTTTTTTCAGTTTCTTTAAGAAATTGGTTTGAAGTTATCCAATGAAACCCACCGCAAGGCATTGACTGTGACATGGCCCACGCATACAAATTCACACAATCTAAATAAATAATGTAACTCGACGGACGATTTTTATCATAACTTTTCAAATATTTATTATTAGCCGCTGCATATTTTTTTGTTATGGCGCTAATTCCGCCTCTGATGCCTTTTTCAATAAAGTTAAACATATCGACATCTGTTAAGAGATCTAATTCTATTTTACTTGTTTTTAGTAAAGCGTCCCAAGACAGCCCCGGAGCAGAATAATACCAACAGGGGTCTAATCCGTAATTTGCATGACTAACCTGACGAAAATTCTCGAAAATATCTGATAGCAATAATACATCAGTTTTCAGATATAAATCGTGATAGTCGCCAATTGTTTTACAGGCAAATTTATTCCACACATCTTGTGCATATTTATACTCGTCGTCGCTAATGTTTTCATTCTTGAGCTGCGAGTAAAATTTATCTTTCTCAGGTAGAGAAGTTTCATTAAATCTGCTCCAATCGTCAAGGTACTCATAAGGAAAGATACCTTTTTTTGTCAGATCGACATAGTTTTCTCCGAAGCAGCTTCGTAGATTATTGAAAATACTGCAGCCTTTAACGAGCTCGTCTAATGATGCTGCCATAAATTGCATGCTGTCGATAAAGCGTAATTTGCCGAGGGTCACCGACATATACTTTTCAAAATTATTTGGAATACATTTTATCACGTTATTCAATTTTAGTTTAGCTTTAATGTTTTCATCACCAAAAGCTTCTACAATGATGTGACTGTCATAGCCACGAAAGTTATGTAAAACTACGGGAATAAAATCTGGAGCATGAAATTTCAAATTGCAACTGTCATGAGCTGCTCCGCGATATTGGCCGGTCAAATGACAGTGATCTCGCACCTTGGAGTCCCCCAGCAACTGTTCGCAAATATGACAATTAACTGCCTCATCAAAGTCGAGTTGTTGTTTAGACGTTATTCTGATCGGAGCTGTTCTAAGTAATCTGTTAGAAATTGTATTAACTTCGTCTATTAATTTTTTTAGTAACCACACGGCAGGATTTTCACCTCTATATAACCTTATCGGAGATGAAAATTTATCGCTGGCGCAACAAACTACTTTATAAGCTGCACCGCAAGGAATATGCTGTTGTATTTTTCTGGTACTTGATTTGTTCGGATTATTTTCAGCTCCAGCCACGGGAACGAGTAGACACTCGAAATCGGCGTAAATAACAAAAGGAATACTTAGTTTATGATTATAATTTTTAAATTTTAATGTTTTTTCTTTTTCGCTAGGTATAGTTATTTTTTGAACGTTGACGCAGTATTTGAGATGCTCTTGCAGTCTTTCATTGTTAGTAAAGCCGTGCAGACATCTGTAACAGAAATATTTCTTGTTTTTGTTTTTACTGTACTGTCCGCCAACTAATCCGTTAAAGTTTTTTATCCAACAGTAATGTCCCTGAAAAAATAATAAATTTATTGTTTTTTGCGAAGCATTTTCTGAGATATATCTAGGGTAAACATTTTCCTTCTCGTCTAGTCCGAAAACATTTACTGAGATACCGTTTTGTTTTTCGAACTTTGGTATATGATTTTCTGCTACTGGAAAGTTGATGCCATCAAAATTGAGTTCGTTCTTGTGCGGAAAATACTTGTTGACGCGATCGGAATTTTGTTCTTTGGGAAACATCGCGGAAAGAATAGACCACTGGAAACATTTGTCATCGTTGTTTTTGACATTTATACAGCACTTTTTGTTCTTAATTTTTTGAGGAAGATCGACGTACAAATTACCGCGAAGTACGTTATATTTTGCTGTGTGAAATAAAACTGCTTTTATCATTTCGAATTTCCATCCTGACCCTGACGAAGTAAATTCTTCTAGTTTTTTGTTTATTTCTTGATGTATTTCATTGGCGACCATGGCAATGTTTGTTCCAGTTAATATTTTTCTAGATTTAGCTGTTAAATAAGGTTCCGAGATTTCACTTTCAAAGTTTTTGTTTCTAAAAGTACATCTTCGACTGCGTGTGACTTTGATAAAATCGTATGATATTGGACTATAAGTTTGATGCTTTTATGAGCCGCAAGTTCTTGAGCTATAACGGGTTGTAAAAGATGAAATAAATTTGTAGAGCTAAAATTAGCTAATATAGTCTGATCGTCGAGTTTATAACTGTTATCGTATCCTGAAAATGCTGAAGCAATTTTTTCGGATTTGATAATGCTCTTTTTAGCAATGTCTCGCAATTTCAGCATTATATGTATATAGTAATATTGTTTATTTAATTGAAATTTTTTAATTTTTTTAATTAGAGATATGAAAAAATTTTGTATGTATATAATGACAGAAATCTTGAGATATCTACCACTGACCGCGAGTGAGCAAGAGATGCATCATGTACATCCGAAGTATAACTTATATGCTGGAAATGCATTAGGTTCTGTTATCAACATAGCAACCGAAAAAGCTATTGGCGTACCAACACCGATTGGTATCTTAATTTCAGTAAATGGTGATAATGCAGAAAGAACTGAAATGTTTAGAAAAGATTTTATTTATACTTTATTTGTCGGAGATATTCCAGAAGGACAACGAGTATATAGAGCAAATGGCGCAATTGCAGATGATAATATCGAAAATTTAGGATTACAAAACGAATATCAACCTCATCCAATCTTTGATCTATATGAGGCAAATGATAAGGGAATTATTAGACACAGAAAAACTAAAAAAGTTATTGGAAGTTTGAATAATGATGGTTATTTACAAGTAACTGTACGTGGATCAAACACTAATCAAATCAATTACAAATCTCATAGATTTATTTACGAAACTTTTCATGGTGTTATTTCAAATAATTTAGTTATCGACCACATTAACAAAATTAAAACCGATAATCGTCTAGAAAATTTAGATTTGGTTACACAACAAGAAAATAGTAGAAGAGGAGATACTGGTGGTGCTAGATATTCTAAATCAATTATCTCGATAAATCTGGAAACGTCTGAAGAAATGAAATTTTTATCAATAACATCTGCAGCAAAATATCATAAAATTAATTCAGCTAGAGTAAAAGATGTCGCCGACGACAAAAGAAGATCAACAACGTCAATGTTGACATTTGACAGATTTAGTTTTAGATACGATAATTAATAATATTTTCTATATCATTACGAGAAAGACAATTATGACCAAATTCCATTATGTCATCGCGATTTAGTCGTATTGTCATCATCGCATTTGTATTAAGTTTTATTTTATCCGCTGCTGTTAACAAAAATTTATCAGATTCGCCTAATGTTATCATAACGTCAACAAAATGAAAATTATATCCCAGCAAGCAATTTCGAACTGCTTCGGCTAATTCTTTTTTGTTTAGTATATTAACTCGACAATGATATTTTATTTCCATATTATATATTAATTAGATAAAAGATTATTATGATAATGAGCTTAATCGAGAGATTAGCTCAACTTTACTCGGAAGATTTTGTTCCAGTTCCTAATGTCACATTAAAAAATATCACCGACGACAGATTTGCTGATTATACTGAAAAAGATATTTTATATAACTATGACGATGACGAAGATGATGTTGTTGTTAGCAAGAAACATTTAAGTAGACCAACAACTGGGCGGTATGATGTTAAGTACCACATTGCCAAAAAAATATTAAAATTTAATTTTAGTGTTGCCGAGCACCAAATATTTTGGCAACTTATAAGGCCCTTTCTAAACGTAAAAGTACCGGGACAACAAAGAAACATAAAAAACGATTTTATTTTTGTTAAAATATTTAATTTAATGCCAGTCGATGATGCGAGAAAATTACACTTAATTTCTTTATGTAAACCAGTAAAATGTAGATCAGTGCTAAGAAAATACGAGCAAATTTATAATAATATTATTCAGTCGCAGTCGATGCAATCGACCGAGTTGGTACCCAACTATTAAATTTATCGCTATATCCGCGCCAATTAACTAAACTTTCGTTGCCGCGCTTTTGAATAACTTTTTCAATAACAAATATATCTTGTTCTGTTTTCTGAAGTTCTTGTTCGTAAAAACTGCCAGTTATAGGTTCTCCTAATAAGTTTTTCAACGAATATGTAACTGGTATTGTTAAAAGTACTTTATCAACAATAAATACTTCTTCGCTCCAGTTCGGAGTAAATCCCTTTTCAAACGTTTTTTTCGTCAATGAAATTCTAACTTTATCGCCAACTTTAAATTTGTGTCTTCGGTACATGTTTTCGTTAGCTAGTATTGCATTTGCAATCGCGTCATTTGGTGACATTCTAGTGGTTCGATGTTTCGTGTTATTATATTCGTCAACAATTTTCTGTAAGTTGTCGATGTATTTATTCGTGTTTTTAGCTGTCAAATACTTATGAATTTTTTCGTTAAGAGTGCGATTAAATCGTTCGACAATGACGCTTTTACCCAAAGATATCTCCGTGGAGCGCCATCAGCGCCAACGTTAAATTGAGCTAGATTTGACATATCAACTAAATCTATCGCCCAAATGTCATCAACGGCATTTGCGACAACTTTACGTCACGGAAACTTTTTTTTTTTAGGTCTGTGTAGCTCGACTGCAAGCGACGTTGTCGCTGGGTCATCATATAAGTCTCCACCGAGTCCAGACTCTCCGAGTCCAAGTTTATATTTTGCTCCAATAATACCCTGTACCAGCCTTCGGTCAACACGCTCTCGCATATTTACTGGTTTCATTTCGCGAAGTTCGTCTAACATTACTTTGTCACAGCTGTGTTCTGTTTCGCCACTAGGTTGCTCAATATCTCTGTAGCAGATATCATGACGCATCGCTATTGCGTCAACCTGATTGTAAGGCTCCTGTCCTGGCAGCAGATTATCGTTTTCGTCAAGTTGCTCATCAAGAGGATTCCACGGGCCGGTATATTTATGGCCTGGCAATGTCCCTCCGCCTTTCGGTTTCGGCAGTTTGCCAATTAATTTATGTATATCTATACCTAATCCAATTATTTCTCTGTTATCGCCTTTCTGGCAATATGTAACAATTTTATTTTGCTCGAGACATAAATCTCTATCTGCATCGCAGTTGCACGTCATTATTTATTTAGTCGTCTACTAAAATAACGTCAGGACAACCCGCCCCTGACTTTGCTGGCAAAAACATACTTTTTCTTTTTCCACAAATTGCGCAAATACTTTTCAGCATTATTCTATTATTCTTCGTTTTTTCCGTCTTTTCGTCTTTATTTTCTGTTTTAGTTTTACACTTGAGACAATATGTTGACATTGTTATATTTGTAAGTTTATACAAAATTAATCGCAGTCTCATCATTAGCGTGAGAGGGTTGTTTATCAAACTGTAAAATAAATTTTAAAAAATCTGGATTTTTGGTCATCTGTTTAATGAACATTATGCAATAATATCCACAAGCGGAAGTTCCAACTGGTTGAATCTGATTAGAAGAATAATTTATTATTTTGTTTTTACTCATATATCTTTTTACCGCATCACTTGGTGGAATTCCGAACGAGTCGAAATAATTGTTATCAAAAACAGCTACCCAATGTGTACCAGATCCGTCATTAAAATCTTGTATATTTATAATACAAGAACCCAGCGACGATGTCGCTGGCGATGTAATTGCCGTAAGTTCATCTTTGGAATAAACTCCGTGAAAATTTTTTACTTTTTTAAGTTGATCAAGTATATCAAAATTACTTAACGGAGCCGGCGACTTTATCTCCTTGTTCCTGGCAGCATTAGTCCTCGTCCTCGTCCTAACAGACCCGGCAATAGACTTCCCGCTAATCCTGCCAGTAATGGGGCTATGGTAGAAATCCACCTTGTGTCTTTTTTTTCGTCGTCGTTTTTCTTTTCGTCGTTGTCTTTTTTCGCACAGTTTTTCGTTTAGGCATTATATTTAATCTTTAGACAAAAATTTTCTTTATTCCACTACCTTTAACTGCCTTTTCTGATGCGCCAGATACTGCCCCAGACGCTGCTGCTAGCTCTAATGTACCTAACACTGGCAAAATTGTAGGTAGTAATGTTTTGGCTATTACGGATAGTACTGGACCGAAGAAACCGCCATGTTTTGACATCGCAGTTATTTGTGCAGCGCTTAAATTTAAAACGAAAGGTTTTTTGCGATTGTATTTATTTGCTTGATTTTTGGTTAACAATAATTTTGTTAAAGTCCCCAAAGCACTCGGGTTGACCTTCAATGAAACCGGCCTCCGCTTCCCAACAGCAGTTGCTAATTTTTTAACTTGGCCATCAGTTAAATGTATTTCTTTTATAATATATTTTGTCATCTTATATAACGATTACAGATTAAACTTGTATTGTCATTTTACCTCCGACAGAGTCGATTGTAACAGATCTGTCGCTTATCACTAGTGCATATACGTTTAACGCCGCTGCTGGAGCGGCTCCGAGCGTCCAAGTGATTTCAATATCAGCTGTGCTGTCTACAGCTCGTTCGCTATGTTTACTAACATCAAAGTAAAATATCGGATAAAGTGTACGAAATTCCTCTACTGATATCTGAGTCCCATCTCCACTATCTTGATATTTCTGCATTGAGTCGAGCAGGTTCATGTAAGGTCTAGTAATGTTTTTATTTTCGTCATCTGCAAAATTGCATTCGATCGCTCGTTCTGGATATTGCTTTGAATTTATTCTGGCATGTATTCGTCTAACATCAGCGTTATCAAATATTGCATTATTTTGTTGTTGGTTATTACGTCGAGCTTGCTGCTGAAATACAACAAATAACTGACGCGGCAGTTGTTCACTCGATGTTGTTGTGACTCGCCATGTGTAGTCGGTGGTATTTGGAACTGCTGTTTGATATATTTTATGTTGCTGAAAATGAATTTTATTCGTTAGTTTTTCCAGCATACTATCTAATTCTGTCATTTTGGTGATTGATGGAGTTATTCGTGGCATCCACAGCGCAAGTTTGTTTATGGCAAATTGTACATCAACCCCGCCATGTCGAAATAAACAATCATTTTGTTCTGCTCGATCTAAAATAAGCGTATGTTTAACTCCACGAAATACTTTATTATAGTCCCTGCAAAAGCCAAGTATTGTACTTAACGGCAGCATCATTGTAATCTGACGTGATCCTGCTGCAAGTGCTCTTCTCTTAGCATAACCTTCATTATAACGTACACTTTTAAAACCTACTATATTAGCGTTAACTAAAGCTAACATTGCAGTTCCATCATCAGCTGCTCCTGGTGGTGTTATACCAAGATTATTACAAGCAGTAGTAAGTAAAACTCTTGTAGCGTTTACACCAGCGTCTGCAGCTGGTGCGGCTATACCCAGCGCAGTGGCATAAAGAATAAGAAAATCTCTCACATTTGCAGCACTTCCAGCAGCATCAACTCCAGCTGCAACTGCTACCCTTGGTCGCATTTCCAATTCCAGTATCTTTAAACCACATCATATTAGTTGCAGTTGATTTGGAGTAATCGTCGGAAAACGAAACAATATTTAAGATTGTACTTGCAACTTGTAAGTGACTTGAAATATCTTCTACAGTTTGATTGGCCAGCTGATATCGAGCACTTTTAAATAAACACCAACCATTATTTATAAGAGCTACTTCTAAGTTAGCTGCAATTGCGACAGGTGGATCAGCTATTGTCATAATCCGACCACGAACTTCTAACATTGCTTTGTGAAGCAGTAGAAATACGTCCTCATCTCTGGTATTAAATGTTCTAACGCCAGTTTTATTAGGTTCGTTAGAATTTTCATCAAGATATTCAACATACTCAAATTCCGTTACTGTGTTGTCTGTGTCATAAGTTTCTGCAAAATCGAGATAATTTTTCACAGACATTTTTTATTTTATTAGGTTATATAAAATTATTGCGGCGCTGTTACTTTAGATATTAAATTTGTATAATCTGCTCGCCCTTTGGTGATAAAAGTTTTTTTGTTGTTGTTATCATCGCGCGTTGGGTTTCTTTAGTTGGTGCGATTTCTGAAATAACTTGCTTGATTGCCGCATGCGCCTTAGGTTCGCCTTTTATTTTATCAGATATTTTTTGTCCCACAGCAGTTCCAGCAGCAGATGCAGCTCCAGTTGCAAAAGCTTTACCCGCGTCAAGTGCAATTGGCGCAACTTTACGAGCTAATCCTGGAATATTTTCAACAATTTTAGTAAATATATTTCCGAAAAATCCTCCTACTATTTTTCTTCTGTAAACTTTTTTCTGTTTCATTATATCTGAGGTTGTATAATTTTGTTGTCAAATCTTTCAAAAAATATGTTTACTGTTGTTCGCCTACGCAACGCGTAGGTGCACGTAATAAGTAACAACTTCGTTATTAAAATCCAACTGTCTTCCAGATTGGTCTCTCAATTGCATATTTACTTCTGTTATTTGATTTTCAACATTTAGCGGATAATAAATAATATGACGCGGACTGATTTGCATGAGAGACCCTGGTGGAACTTCTGGTGAAAAAACTATATATAGTTTGCCCTTTGCTGCCTTTGGCTGAATAAGAACCAGACGCGATCGAGCAATTTACCAATATCGTGTTAACTTCAGTTATATTTACTGGCAATTCACCGTCATACGTGAGAAATTTATCACCAACAGAAGCATACTATGTGCGGCGAAATCCTATCAGTGGTGCAATACTCGTTGGTGATGATAAACTAACTGCCATATTTTTTACTTTTATTCTAGTTCGCAATGTATTATAATTTGGTGCTAGCTCAAAATTATCAGCATTACCACCTGACTTTGTTATAAGTTCTTTTATCGTTTTATTTAAGTCAGTTATGTTCTATGCGCCTTGTGGAATATCAAACGTCCATGAATGTGTTAATGGTGGAACATAAAAAGTAAATGAAAACTTGTCATTGATACCAGTCTTAATGTTTGCCATAGCATTCCAACAAGTGCATTAAATTAATCCAATTTCGTATTGTTTTTCACGATCTAGTTCTATTGGCGGAATATACTTTACTGAAAAGTTTGCGCTATCTTTATCAGATTGGCTAGAGTCGAGTAATAATGTTGCTGACATTTATTATTATATTTTTATAAAATTAAGTCGCCGCGATTAAGTCGCGGTGCAAAGTATCGTATTCGTCAGATGTTAATAAATTTCTCGATCTCAGATTATCAAGTATGTCAATAATTTCATTGTCGATTTCAGCACCAACATTTCCTGCTTCTTTTGATGATATCAGTAGCATTAATCTGCCGATCATTTCAGTAACTGATGCGAATATTCTGACTCCAGTTCCTGTTTTTTGTTCAGTTAACCTTCTATCAAGTTCTTCATAATCATCAACCAATCGACTTAATTCAAGTTGTCTTTCAATAGGTTTCATATCCTTTGGGGCAACTTCATCAGCCTTCATACGTTTTCTATCTAGATTTTTTGCTTCAGTAGTTAAATTATGGTTAATATTTTCGAATCGGTTTTCTTTTATTCTGCTAATAACTTTGATATAAAGATCAGCAATAATCCAATATCGATATTTTTTAATGCTGCTTATATAGTTTTCATTTTCCAGTTTTACATCGTCAATATGTATCTTACTTTCTTCTTTTATTTTTTCTAGCTCTTTAATTTTCTCTTTGGATTTGTAATCATCTTTTATAACATCTCGTACTCTCGTATTTTTAAAATCATATTTTTCATTAAAATTTTTATACTCATTATCTCCTATTCGGCCATTTATATTTCCTAAATTAATTTCAAATTGTTCTCTGTACTGAACATCTAATCCATGTTCTTTTCTCCATGCCTCTATTTTAGCTTTTTCTTCTTCTTTCTCTCTTCTTAGTTCTTCTTCTTGTTCTAACATTTTCTTTCTTCTAAGTTTTTCTTGTTCTAACTTTCTTTCAATCGGTCCAACTACTGTTGCAGTTGCTAATCTTCGTTCAAGTTCTAGCGGATTATTTATCAGCCGATCTATTTCAGCTTGTCTTGCAGCAGGATTAACTATATGCGCTACAAGTGCCTCAGCTAATCTTTTTCTCTCCGCATCAGATCTCTCAATAATTCTTCCAGCAGCTGTTTCTTGTTGTTCTTTAACTAGTCCGAGTAAACCTTTTTCCTGTAGTTGCTTAAGTTCTTCTTCTGATAGTGGTTTAGTTTCAGGTTGTTTTCCAAGTAAAGCCTCAGTAACTGGTTTGAGAAC
>JAECUM010094832.1:0-93105 GCA_016617855.1 Megalonaias nervosa | reverse complement strand
AATTGGTCCTCAATGAAAATGGACATATTCATCCCTAGGTCTAATTGGTCCTCAATGAAAATGGACACATCCATCCCTAGGTCTAATTGGTCCTCAGTGAAAATGGACACATTCATCCCTAGGTCTAATTGGTCCTCAGTGAAAATGGACATATTCATCCCTAGGTCTAATTGGTCCTCAATGAAAATGGACACATTCATCCCTAGGTCTAATTGGTCCTAAGTGAAAATGGACACATTCATCCTTAGGTCTAATTGGGCCTCAGTGAAAATGGACATATTCAACCCTAGGTCTAATTGGTCCTAAATGAAAATGGACACATTCATCCCTAGGTCTAATTGGTCCTCAATGAAAATGGACACATTCATCCCTAGGTCTAATCGGTCCTCAATGAAAATGGACACATTCATCCCTAGGTCTAATTGGTCACAAGTGAAATTGGACACATTCATCCCTAGGTCTAATTGGTCCTAAGTGAAAATGGACACATTCATCCCTAGGTCTAATTGGTCCTCAATGAAAATGGACACATTGATCCCTAGGTCTAATTGGTCCTCAATGAAAATGGACATATTCATCCCTAGGTCTAATTGGTCCTAAATGAAAATGGACACATTCATCCCTAGGTCTAATTGGTCCCCAATGAAAATGGACACATTCGTCCCTAGGTCTAATTGGTCACAAGTAGAATTGGACACATTCATCCCTAGGTCTAATTGGTCCTAAGTGAAAATGGACACATTCATCCCTAGGTCTAATTGGTCCTCAATGAAAATGGACACATTGATCCCTAGGTCTAATTGGTCCTCAATGAAAATGGACACATTCATCCCTAGGTCTAATTGGTCACAAGTGAAATTGGACACCTTCATCCCTAGGTCTAGTTGGTCCTAAGTGAAAATGGACACATTCATCCCTAGGTCTAATTGGTTCTCAATGAAAATGGACACATTCATCCTTAGGTCTAATTGGTCCTAAGTGAAAATGGACACATTCATCCCTAGGTCTAATTGGTCCTCAATGAAAATGGACACGTTCATCCCGAGGTCTAATTAGTCCTATATAAAAATGGACACATTCATCCCTAGGTCTGATTGGTCCTAAATGAAAATGGACACATTCATCCCTAGGTCTAATTGGTCCTCAATAAAAATGGACACATTCATCCCTAGGTCGGATTGGTCCTAAAAGAAAATGGACACGCTCATTCCTAGGTCTGATTGGTCCTAAATAAAAATGGACACATTCATCCCTAGGTCTAATTGGTCCTCAATGAAAATGGACACATTCATCCCTAGGTCTAATCGGTCCTCAGTGAAAATGGACACATTCATCCCTAGTTCTAATTGGTCCTCAATGAAAATAGACACATTCATCCCTAGGTCTAATTGGTCCTCAGTGAAAATGGACACATTCATCCCTAGGTCTAATTGGTCCTAAATAAAAATGGGACACATTCATCCCTAGGTCTAATTGAAAACCTTCTTATCACTACTTCTCCAGAATGGATGGTCATATCTGCATGGGGTTTTCGCTACAAGACTCCTTAAGATGTCTCGTTGGTCCTAAATGAAAATAGTGCCTATCTGATGTCCAATATGTACACAATGGTAGCTGCCTATCTGATGTCCAATATGTACACAATGGCAGCAGCCTATCTGATGTGCAATATGTACACAATGGCAGCTGCCTATCAGATGTGCAATATGTACACAATGGCAGCTGCCTATCTGATGTGCAATATGTACACAATGGCAGCTGCCTATCAGATGTACAATATGTACACAATGGCAGCTGCCTATCAGATGTGCAATATGTACACAATGGCAGCTGCCTATCAGATGTGCAATATGTACACAATGTAAGCTGCCTATCTGATGTGCAATATGTACACAATGGCAGCTGCCTATCTGATGTGCAATATGTACACAATGGCAGCTGCCTATCTGATGTGCAGTATGTACACAATGGCAGCTGCCTATCAGATGTGCAATATGTACACAATGGCAGCTGCCTATCTGATGTGCAGTATGTACACAATGGCAGCTGCCTATCAGATGTGCAATATGTACACAATGGCAGCTGCCTATCTGATGTGCAGTATGTACACAATGGCAGCAGCCTATCTGATGTCCAGTATGTACACAATGGCAGCAATCTGAAAAATTTTTTATTGCTACTTCTCCTGAATGAATGGTAATAATAACATGGGGTTTCCACTTAGAGACTACTTGTTACATCTTGTTTGTCCTGTATGAACATTTTGCTGACCTGATGTCCAATATGGCCAACACAGTGGCCATCTTGAAAATCTTGTTACAGTTACTGTTCCTGAATGAGCCTCAGTGAAACATTTTGTCACTACTCATTTTGAATGGACGGTCATATCAGCATTTGATTTTGACTAAAACACCTCTCATGATGTTAAGTTGGTCCGAAATGAAAATGGTGCCTATCTGAGTTCAGTATGGCTGCCATGGCATTTGTCTTGGTAATTTTGTTGCAGCTACTCCCCCTGAATGGATGGTCATATCAACATGGGGTTAAGACTAAAATGTACGATGTTCAGTTGGTGCTAAATGAAAATGGTGCACATATGACATACAACGTGGCCACCATGGCAGCAATCTTGTTACTGTTGTTCCTTTTGAATGTGTTGTTGTATCAGAATGGGATTTTGACTAAATAACTTAAAACAATGTCGAGGTGGACCTAAATAAAAATACTAATCTGACATCCAGTATGGCTGACATGGCTGTTATCTTAAAAAAACTTTGGTTATGACGTCTCTGCTTGAACATAGTCATATTGACATGAGGTTTTAAAAAGGGGCCTTCTTATGATGTCCAGTTAGTCTTAGACTATGGTTCCAACCTGACATTTAGTATTTTCACCATGGCTGAGATCTTGTTATTACTACTTCAGAATGGAAAGTCATATCTTGAAAACATTGTTGTCTCTGCTTATCTCCAGATGAATGGCTATATCAGTGTTAAGGCCAGATCAGGTCAAAAGTTTTGGGGAGATTGGTTCCAAAATTTCAAAAAGGCCCTGACTTCCTTGAAAGGGCACCAAAACAGAAGTCTCTGTGTCCATCTACTCAGTGTGTGCATAATACCCAATAAACATGTGCTAGAATAAAATGATCAGTTTCGAGTGACTGTGTGTGTGTGTGTGTGTGTGTGTGTGTGTGTGTGTGTGTGTGTGTGTGTGTGTGTGTGTGTGTGTGTGTGTGTGTGTGTGTGTGTGTGTGTTAGGATTTTTAGGTGGGGGTGGGGGGCCAATCTGGCCCAGAATCGGGGGTTTTAAACAATCGACTCACGATACCATGTTGGTCCTAAATGAAAATGGTTCCAGTCAATCATCAAACATGGCTGCCATGATGATTGTCTTAAAAATCTCTTTGCTATTCCCTATGAATGGATGATCATGATGATGTAGGGTTTTTGTCAAAAGACTTCTATCAATGTCCACTTTTGTCTTAAATAAAAATGATGCTAAACTGACATTCCTAGAAATTCTTTTCACCCAGTAGAGCATCAGTCCTTTCAAGAGACTTGTGTTAATTTAGTGAAGTATTTGTTCAATAAATTTGGAGGGATATACCTACTTGACATGTTGGACCATTCATTAGTTCTGTTCTTAGCTGTTGCAAGAATGCATTCAATTTTAAACCCTCAGTTTGCAGTGCTTTTCAAATAGTCCAGGAGAAGACATCAATCCTAGGTTAAATTGACCACATCGGGGAAACAAGGTTTACCAGACAGCTTTGTACTAAATTCCTAATGATCTTTTTAGGGTTCATTGTACAGATTTTACTGCAGGTTGTCTTGAACAGGTCTATTTGGAAAAGTTTGTATTTCAGGTGAGTGCCACCCTGGAGTTTATAGCATTAAGACTTTAAGATAGTAGTCTTATGAAAAGTGGGTTAATGAGGCCTATTGTACGATTGAATGTAGTTTTGAGTTCTAATTTAAGTATTTGGTTCATTCTGCTTTCTAATATTGAATTTACATTGATGATATATGTAGCCTTAAAAATTGGTTGTAGTGTGGGTTCTTCTAATCTGTTTACTTTTCTGAGAATGACCAATCATAGTATGTTAAGGTTCCTTGTCTGCCACAAGGGGTAACAATGATTCTGGTCTGTAACCAGAATCCTAGTTGTACATATCATCTGATGACATTATTTGTAAACTTAATTATTGTAAACATCACATCAAATTATTGAAGTTAAAGGATACTTGAACTTGGGAGTTTGACGTCCTCGATGTTTGGTAAAATTTGGAAAGTCACTGAGCACACTCAGAAGGAAAAACCTATCATTTTTAGTGGTATTGCAAATAATTCTGTTGCTGAAGGTGTTCATGTGCCTGTAGTGGCTGGTAGTCTCTAGTGTACTAGTGTACCAATGTCCTGAATTGTATTGATGTGCCAACAGTAATATAATCCAAGCTTTACTTGTTTGAATTCACTATAATTCCCAGTTAATGTCTTTTTCCAAGAATAATAAAGAGTACTTTGTATTTCCAGAGAATAATAAATAATTTCACCCACATCAAAATACTGCACAACAATAAAACTTAATTCTGCTCAGATATTATTACACGAACAAGTCATTTTCCAGGAAACAAGATTTTATGCTTTATTTTCCAGTAATACTCTACCTGACCTAGATCACAATTAGTCGTCGTCGGCATCCGTCCATCTTCGGGAGACGATGGTGTAGCTTCCGGTTGGGTGTCCTATCTGCACCTTTGCGAGTGGCTGAAGAGTCTGACCCTAGAGTGACAGTCTCTGTTGCACTTGCTGCAGGTGAACGTTGATGCTTGTTGAGGCTGTTGTTGTTTCGCCTTCCTCCTGGCTCTCTTTGTAGCAAGGTTTGTGTTTCTCGCTTCCTGGCTTTCTGAACACCCTGTCTGACATCAAGGTACCAGGTGGAGCACAGCTCTCCCAGTCGTTGATGTTGATGTTGGCTGTCTTCATGTCCTTCTTGCAGACATCTTTGTAATGCAGACATGGCCATCCAGTAAGACGTGCGTCTTCTGCTAGCTCACTATATATCAGGTCCTTAGGAATGTGGCCTGGGTCCATTCTCTTGATGTGGCCGAGCCAGAGAAGGCGCCTCTCGCTGAGAATGGAGAACATGCTGTTCATGCTGACGCATTCCAGAACCTCTGTGTTGAGTACTTTGTCCTGCCACTGGATGTGCAGAATGCGCCGCAGGCATCTCAGGTGGAAGCTGTTGAGTTTTCTTTCGTGGCTCATGTAGGTGGTCCATGCCTCGCTGCTGTAGAGGAGTGTGCTGAGCATGCAGGCCTGGTCGACGCACAATTTGGTCTTCTCAGTGAGGTTGGGGTTGTTCCAGACCCTCTGGTTCAGTCTGGCCATAACTGCTGCTGCCTTGGCAATCCTGCCGTTCACCTCAGCATCAATGGAGTGCGAGCTGGAGATGGTGGACCCAAGGTATGTGTAGTTCTCAACAACTTCGAGGTTGTACCCATCGATGGCGATAGTGGGAGGGGAGTCTGCATCCTGCGCCATGACGTTCGTCGTCTTCAAAGTGATGGTCAGTCCAAACTCCTTGCAGGCATGGGAGAGGCGACGTTCCAGCTGCTGCGGTCCATCTTCTGTGTGTAATGTCAAGGCTGCATCGTCGGCGAAGAGCAATTCACGGATGAGAACCTCTGTGACTTTAATCTTTGCATGGAGACGAACGATGTTGAATAGCTTGCCGTAAGCCCTGGTGTGGATGTACACTCCCTCGCTGCAGTCCTTGAAGACATACTGGAGGAGAATGGAGAAGAAGATGGCAAAGAGTGTTGGCACAAGGACACGGCCTTGCTTCACTCCACTGCTGACTGGAAAGGCCTCCGATGTTGCGCCGTTGAAGCACACTGTGCTGTGCATGTTCTTCTGGAACGATGTGATGACAGCGAACAGTCGTGGGGGGGCAGCCGATCTTCTCCAGGAGCCTGAAGAGTCCATTCCAGCTGACAAGTCAAACACCTTTGTCAGGTCTATGAAGGCAATGTAGAGGGACATCTTATGCTCACGATACTTCTCCTGCAGCTGGCATAGTGAGAAAATCATGTCTACAGTTGACCGGGCAGCTCAGAAGCCACACTGGGATTCTTGGTAGACGTGGGAGGCTAGGGTCTGCAAGCGCACCATTGCAACACAGGCAAAAGCCTTTCTGACGATGCTGAGGAGGGAGATGCCCGGTATTTGTTGCAGTCGCTGCGGTCTCCTTTGTTCTTGTACAAAGTGACGATGTTGGCGTCTCGCATGTCCTGGGGGATGTATCCCTGTTCCCAGCAGAGGCAGAGGAGTTCGTGCAAGGGCTGGAGTAGTGCTGGTTTCCCACTCTTGAGGACTTCAGGTGGGATGCCATCGCTCCCAGGGGCCTTCCCACAAGCAAGGCAGTCGATGGCTTTTTTGAGCTCTTCCAGGGTGGGCGGTGTGTCTAGTTCTTCCACAACTGGCAGGTCTGGGATGGCATTGAAGGTGGCGTCGGTGACGACGTTTTGGGTTGCATACAGCTCGAGATAGTGCTCAACCCAACACTGCAGCTGTTTCCCCTGGCCTGTGATGACTTAGCCCGTCTTGGACTTGAGATGGGTGGTCTTGGAGGTTGGGGGGCCTGTTGCCTTCTTGATACATGTCTCTTGCATCCCAGGTGTTCTCAGCAGTCTGTATACTGGTGCAGAGGTTCAGCAAGTAGGTGTTGGCCCAGTGGCGGGCGGTCCGCTGGGCATTGTTCCTGGCAGTCCTGAGGGCTTGCAGTGTACTAGGGCTAGGCGCAGCTTTGTAAACCAGGAGGGCTTTCCTCTTCGCCTCAGTCATGGGCTCCATCTCCTCCGAGTTGGCTTCATGCCAGTCCTTATTTTTGCGCTTCTTCCCGTAGGCAGTAATGGCTGAATTGTACACAGCGTCTCAAAGGTGGGACCACTTGGAGTCGATGGTGTCATCAGGTGTCGCTTTGGTGAGAGCCTCCTGCAGCTTGCTGATGAACTGCTGTGTCTTCTCTGGGTTGCTTGCACAAGAGGTGTTGATGTGTGGGCGACCCTTCTTCTTGGCGTGGTGCAACTTCTTGTGTATTATTTGCACCTTGCTGGCCACGAGGGAGTGGTTCGTGTCGCAGTCAGTGCTGTGGGTGAGGAGGACACTGGCCAGTTCCACACGCCTGGTGATGACGAGGTCTAGCTGGTGCCAGTGGCGGGAACATGGGTGTCTCCATGACACCTGGTGGATTTCCTTGCATTTGAAGAAGGTGTTGGTCACACATAGGCTGTGGGAGCAGCACATCTCCAGCAGTCGCTGACCATTCTCATTGATCTTGCCCATTCCATGAGAGCTGAGACAGGTGGGCCAGGCCTTGTGGTCAGCTCCCACTCTAGCATTGAAGTCTCCTAGTAGGTAGAGGCCTTCAGTGTTGGGAATACTGGATATTGCTTGATCCAGAGCCTTGTAGAACTGGTCTTTCTCCTCTAGAGTGGAGCAGAGGGTTGGGGCGTACGCGCTCAAGATGTTGACTGGGCCTGAGGATGTTGACAGCTGGAGGGCAAGGAACCTCTCAATGCCTGATGACGGAGGCTCAATGAAGGTGACGAGTATATTCTTTACAGCGAAGCCGACACCGTGCTACCTAGGTTCATCCGAGGACTTTCCTTGCCAAAAGAAGGAAGGTGTAGTTGGCTTCCCTGATGGTGCCACTGTCAGCCAGTCGGGTCTCCTGAATGCAGGCAGTGTCGATGTTCAGTTGGGAAAGTTCCCTGTCAATGATGGCAGTCTTGCATGTGTCGTCGATTGCTGCAGGTCAGCGGTGAGTCCAGGACACATGGTCCTGACGTTCCAGCTTGCGAAATGAAGAGCTGGAGTCTAATTTTTCTTCTTCGAGTCTTGCCTGGTGCGGAGGTTGTGGCCTGCTTGTCGAGATGATTTTCTAAGCTCCTCACACCCAGTAAAGCAGGCAGGCCATGGCGGGACAGCACCTTACTGACTGGGGGCTGCCCAGCTTAAGGCGGGCGGTAGCTGTCCAGTGAGACATGGCGGTCTCTCCTACCATCGGAAGCAACCCCTGGCGCCAGGCTGTACGCCAATCGAGCTGTTGCTTAGAACCGGTAAACTGCTGCTTCCTGTGTTGTGCTGGCACTTTACGATGATGCTGGAGTGTCCTCTCTAGTGGAGCTACGAAGCCTGAGCAGGGTAGTATGAAGAATCAGCTGTTGCCCATGCAACAGATCCCCCCTCTCCATGCAGCTGGTGTTCTGAGGGGACGACGAATGCCAATACAACTTGGCACCAACGGCATCGCAGCAGTTGCTTGGAGTCAATGTCAGACCGCCTTAGGGACTCTGTCTCCGGATTCTCTGTCGGGGTTTACTTCCTTAGCCTTTCCCATGAGTGGGTATAGCCACAAGGCAGCGGAGGTTTGGGATCAGAGTTTTCCTCCTCCTAGATGAGCTTCCATCCAAGGTTTACGAGCCCTATCTACCTGAAGCGACTGGTTTTAAGGCGCAGTGGCCCGCCTTCACCCCTTCTTCTGTTAGTGGAAACATGGTCCGCCGGACTTAAAAGCTTAGCCGCTCGTGAAAGCCAGGAGCTGGATTTTAGTTGACTGAGGCGATCAGAGACACGAGCCGTATGGGTCATTTCTAGAGGAGTGGGGCACTTGTCTCCCACTCCCACCCCGGCAATGTCAACCTTAGACCACGATCACAATTAGTATTTCTAAAAAAAGTATTATCTAATGGAAAATTTCATTCTAGAAGATTCCAAATGTTTACAAGATAAAATCTCTTACTAAAATTATAACATAGGATGTTATAAACACACTTTCCTTGACTCGGACCAGATAAATATTTTACTTATGTTAGAAAATATTAGCTATGTATTAGTTGTTTACAGAATTATGGAAAGAAGGATTTTGGTAAGGTAGATAATGAACATGATTTTGGACAAGGTCAGCTACAAGATACAATTTTACATAAACCACAGATATAATTGAAAAAAAGGCCAAACAGTGCAAATTACACCTCTCCCTCGATAACTCATGCACATCGGGGTCCAAAAACACTGCACTATAAGCGAGGGCGCAAGTTACTGGGGGACCTCCAAAAATCTTGCTAGACATCCATAAAACATCTGGGGTGGGGGGTGGGGAACTCGGCTGTTTAATGGCTGAATCCTTGTTTTATTATCGAGTTGAGAACAATTGTCAATAAAGCGCTTTTTCTGATGAAGTTGTTTGTTATTCTCTATAAATTACATTTAGTTTCAAAATGTCCAACACCTGATTGCAACTGTTTCAACAACTAAATACTTTTTGCGAAAACATTCATGTATTACATCACAGCTTTTTGTTTTGTTGATTAGTCTGGTTCCTGGAGTGATGTTTAATAGTATTTTGCGAAACTAAGAGTCTGATAAGCAGGGAACTGACAAGCTGTTAATACACTACCAAACAAGATTCCTTTCTATCAAAAACATGCAACATTTATTTCATGAGACAATTGTCTACGTCGAAACTCAATTTTTGTATTTTTCAATTTGTAAAATATTGATGCCATGATTTCATTGCAAGTAATAGTGAAACTTTTATCATCCTTGAGGATATCTCAACGTTCGAATTCAGGAATTCTCTGAAACTCGTTTTTCCCACAGTGGTCTGTATCTGTGAAACAAAGCTCTTTATTTTACGAAGTACTCATTTCGCTTGGCTGCCTTGCTGTCTTTAATCACATTTATAATTGAGTTGGTTAATTTAAGGTAGTTTAATTAGATTATGTACACAATAAAATTTATCACACTGTTCGATTGATCAAATGAAATGAGTTACCTGACATGCGACCGGGGCTGCTGGTTCCTAAGCATGTAGGATTTGCATGCCTTTTTACTATTTTTTATTCCACTTCCTTTATTTGATTCAAAAGGCATAATTACCGTGATAATGGAAAAGGAGTCCCGCTTTTTATTCATTGCAACAATACAACAAATGCTTCCGCTAGTCCGATATAAAAATACGGTGGGCACTTAATTAGGTTCTCAGAGAAATGCTCGCGGACATAGCTGTGACAATAGATTGATACATTTTATGTTTAATCACAGGACACATTGCATTTATGATGATTACACTTAAATGGAACTAAAAGATAGAACTAGAATACAAATTTCAGTTGATACCCTTTTTTTATTTAATTGGTGTTTATTTACTAAAGTACTGCCTCCACTAGGTGTAAGTGACATTTTCGTTGATTGAAATGTCTTTGAATATCGTTAATTGCAGTGTACTAAGAATGTTGTTTGGAAAGAAAGTTAACAAATTATATTACCACTTATTAAAATTTGATTTTTCATAATGTTGATTAAAAGTTCCAGGTCCTATCTACGATTTTCGACAATAAAATGAGCGATATATCAAAGTTTCTGTTACCAATTTCGATCGTGATTTTCTTCAAGTTCAACAAATAGGGATCAGCTTTTTGGTATTTTCTGGTTTAAAAAATGGGATCCATGCCTGACCCCATGTTATAAGCGGGTTCACGAGTTATCAGGGCACGAGTTATCGAGAGAGTGGTGTAAATATAAAAACAATTAAAATAGGTCAAATCAAAATGATAATGATATGAAGTTCAGAGATTGTTCATTGTGTTTTTAGAATACTTCACAAGTCTCGTGTACATAAATGTAAAGCCTTTTTCTTAGGACTACATATGAAGGGATTTAATGTAACAGCATCTTTAAGAGTCTTTGAAGAAATGCAACACTTTGTTCGTGGGAACAGTAGGAACCAGTACTTATTTCGAAGCATAGTTAAAAAATTTTTATTGCACCCTATTTATTCAAACTTACAGACATGTATAGGCTGGAACAGAACCATTGACACAATACTCGAATACTCTCTCTTTTGCACATCTTCAATTCTTTATTTTGACAACATTGAATTAGATATAACTCTATATAATATTTAGAATCAATGTTAATGATGTGTATTGTAATAATATGTAATAATTGTAAGGGAGAAGCCTTTAATGTTGTGATGTATGGTCTGATCCCATTTCCAGTATGTACAGGAAATAATTTTTATTTTTTTTAAAAATCATTCTTGATTTAAAATAAGCACTGTATGCATGCATTCCAAAATAATCGAGGAATAAGCTACAAGAATTGTCATTCAGGGTGACTTTGGCAACTTGAATTTGCCAAAGATGTCTATGATATACAGGTACACCACCGATTTTCCGGCGCCCTTGGTTCCAAAGCCTTGCCAGATTAACAGTTTTGCAGGACCAACTGAGGTCACGTAATAATAATTCAACAATACAGATATAAATGAAATGGGTTTATTAATTACTGTTCTTGCTAGGAATGTTGCTGTACTACCACTCACAAAGTGGCAAATGTTAGAAACTTCCTAGAACTGTAGAGTTAATCACAAAGGTCTGGAAGTTGAGGGCTGTCAGGATTATTGTCTATTACATAGTTGGTTGCTTCACCATGGATTTTTGATGCTGCAGGTGGGACATCCGGGGTACTTGAAGTTGAAACCACAGGATTTTCAGATGTACTGCTCTTTATGCATGGAAATTCCATGACACTTCTTGAACCTTTGAAGCCATCCTTCACTATAGTCATACTCATGTTCTAATTTAAGTTCTTTATGAAAGAACTGGGCCTGATCCATTATCATCCTACCCGACAAGTCCACTCCGTCACTCCAACATTGTCGAAACCATTCCATCATCACTCGGTGATGCTCAGTACTCTTACCATCTTTCATAGTTTTTCTAACGTTCATTTGCTTTTGGAATCACTGTTTGATTAGAATTTAAATATTTTGTTCCTCTTATTGTAAACAGTTGATGAACCAATACCATATGTGTCACATGCCTTTCGCACGGAAACACCACAGTCCAGTTTTTTCAGCAGTTCTAGTTTATCTTGTATCAATATTGACTGGTGTTTACGCTTGACACCACACTGACACTTGCATCTTTAAGTAAAATAAGCAAAGAATCACACAAAATACAAATATCACCACCAACAATTGCAGTGTAAACAATCCAAGTGAATGTGCACCCAGTAAACTAATTTGGTGGTGTCTGGAATTTCAAATGCTCACTCATAATTTTGTCTGAATTAAAAGAGGTGCCAGACCATCCATTGCCGGAAAATCAGTGGTATACCTGTACCAGGAAGAATACTTGACATACATGGGTAACCATGTATAACAACATTCAGTTGCAGTCAGGTGTAGACCTACCATTTTTTCCTCAGATTTCAAGAAATCAGCTTGGACCCACATTTACAAGTATATTATGTGATGGCGATGTAGTTTCCCCATAGATTTCAAGAAATCAGCTTGGACCCACATTTACAAGTATATTATGTGATGGCAATGTAGTTTCCCCATAGATTTCAAGAAATCAGCTTGGACCCACATTTACAAGTATATTACGTGATGGCAATGTGGATGTTACATGCTGTACGCTGTCATGTTCTGATGATCCTTAAAGCATATATGGTATTAGGAAGCTTTAATTCATTTGAAGATCTTGCCATTAGTGACACCATAAAAGTTCTCAAGGTATCAGTGAGCCTGATAAATAGTTGGTAGATTCTGATCCACAATGCAAACTGTTTTTGGTCTCTAGTTGTACTAAATTAGGAATGTATCTTTCACATGGCAGATTAGAGACATATCTGTGTTTTACTGGCACAGTAGTTTCCTTACAATGTGAGGCTGATTCTTGTCAGTGCTAAGGGTGCTTTCACATAACATGTATGACCTCTAGATACAGCATTTCCTCCCCAAGTACAAGGCCTTTTATTATAGCGTTTATTCTATATCATATAGTATTAAGCATCAGTTTCTGTAACTGATATTTTTATGTTCAACTTCAAATAGAAACTGGCTTTGCAGTTTTGATTTTCACTGGTGGGTGCTGCAATGCAGGTATGTGTTGTGATTTCTGAATTCATCAAGAACAGCAGTCATTTATACTTAATTAAACTGTGAGCTGTGTGAATGTCATTTGGCATTTAAATGGTAAGAATATGAAAAATATTCCTACCTATTTACCAGATATTAAGTACATTTTATTGTATTTTTTTTAATATTTTGTTAAAAGATGTAGTTAGAATTGGTCACAGTTTCATGGTTGACCTTGAGATGGCTTCATATATCAAAAAATGCTGTGATTAAAAATACAGAAAGACTTAAGAAAATACTGACTATTGGGGCTGAAAATATTGACTGTTAGGGTTGAAAATACTGACTGATGGGGCTGAAAAAATTAACTTAGGGCTGAAAATACTGACAACGTAATCTTTACACATCATATATTTTTTATAACAGGTATTGGGTATAATCTTTTTACTTTGACCCCCAATAACTAAGCAGATCATAGCATTTATTATAAATAATCTTACAAATTACTTTTTAGATCCTAAGAAACTGCATGCAACCAGCATTGACCCTTGGGTCCATATCTATCCCTAGGGACTTAGCCCATGGGTCATTGTTTGGACATTCTTATTACCACTCTGAATTCATATTTTACTAAGCATTGAGATGAATTCACATATACATCTACGTGTCAAATTGGTACCAGCATCTCTTACCCCAGGGACTCTACCATAGGGGCATAGATTTTGAAAGTGGGTGGGACAAATTTTGGGAGGGCATGGGCATATGTGTTTTACAAATATTATAGTAAGGATGATTTTGTTTTATTTGGATATATGGAATTTATCTTTAAATACAGTTAGCTGGCTCAGCTGCAAGTACTACACTAATTTTAGAGTCTGGTTTTCAAAAAAATATGGCATAGACATTCCTGAAAGTACCTCCTAGTGCTTCTGCCAAACACCTTGCTTTAGTTTGCATTAAAATGTGCAGAAATCATGTGTCAAAAAAATGTACTATTATTTTACTGGTTCTTATTTACATTGGTATGATTTAAGTTTTCAGATATAGCAAGTTGACATAATCTCCCTAAAACAAACGGTTCATTTTTATAAGGATTATGTAAAATAAGAAATATTTGTAAACAGACAATTTCATGTAGATAAAATTTTGTATTAGATCCAGTTTCATGCATATTTGTTATCTATGAAGTAAACAAATTAAATCTGCAAATAGTTCTCATTTTACAGTAATTAAAAGCAGGAAAAGAACCATTCACTTGTAAATTAAACATCTGTTTGGTATATAGTGCTTGGTCTGTTTGGTATATAGATATTTTTTTGACAGTAATTCTTGTAACCCACATTACTGTCAGGTGATCTTGCTGGCAAAGCATTGATCAATTTGCTGAATTTCCACATTCAAGCGTCTAGATGTAACAGTTGCTTGAAAATCCATTCCATTTAGAAACTTGTTAATATACAGTGCTTCAGGAAGTGGGTGGCATACAACTCTGTTTCTTCTGTGCCTCGTTAACTAATTGACCTGTCTAAGACACAATACTCACTGATATGGATTCGGTCCTTTAACTTGTCTGGCCTTATTGCCACAGGAGGACATTGAATGGCCTTTGTTGCGTCGCACAATTCAGAATTGTTACTTACACCTTCACCAAAAGCTTCTTAACAGAATTTGACCAGATTTGAAAGAAAGCATCGTGACATGAAAGTCATTCAGAATTGTTCCTATGATGCCAGTCCACAATTATATATACCTAGCCTACAATACTAAAAATAAAAACCCTGTACCAACAACTTAAAGACTGCTCAACAGATCTTAAAATTTTGATAAAACTCATCCAGGCATAAAGTTTGTTTAAATGATGCCTGTCTGCTGTCAGATGTGTCCACAGTTACTAAAAAAAGAAATTTTTTAAGATGCCTTCTCAAAAGCTAAAAAGTAGAATTTGATCCGATTTGAAAAGAATCATCCAGGCATACATGGCTGTGAATATTATATACATGATACTAATCTGCATTCAAGTATGGCCATCATTACTAAAAATGCATAAATCTAAAAAGGACTTCACAGACACTGCTCGACAGAATTTGATCAAATTGGATGGCATCCTAACAAGGGCTTTGAGATTTTTTTTACAGATGATGAAGATCTGCTATTAAATACAGTTACTAAAAGTAGACCCGGCCGAGTCATACCAAAGACTTATAAAAAGGGTAATAGCAGCTGCCTCGCTAGGTGCTCAACATTAAGAGGTTAGTGTTAGGATTGGTTGGCTTGGTGTCAGGACCATGTGACTGGGTGGGACATGATGCAACATGTCTGTGGCACGATGCCCAAGTGCTAGACATCACTATAAACTGTCACACTGCAGACATCAGTGATATGTCTGAAATTTTTTAAAAACTTTATTAAAATCCAAATCACACACACACACTAAAAGTAGAAACACCTTTAAACAACTTCTCAAAAATTGCTCAACAGAATTCAGCCAAATTTAACTGAAAGCATCCTTGCATAAAGTTAAATTTATTCATCTGAGGCTGATCAACAGTGCCATTAGCCATTAATGAAAGCATCCTTGCATGAAGTCAAACAGTACCATTGGCCATTACTGAAAAAAGAAAAACATCAGAAGGACTGCTCTAAATCTGTTCAGCAGGATTCGACCAAATTTTATAGTATCATGGAATGAAGGCTTTCAAATTTGTTTAAATGATGCCCAGCTACCATCACATATGGCCACTTTTTCTCCCAACTCCTCCCCCAAATAGAACTGTAAATGACATATTCACAAACTACTCAGCATGAACTGACCAGATTGGACATTCTTACAAAATGGCCAATCCAATTTATACACAAGATGCCATCAAAAGTGGATGCCATTATTAAAAATGGAAAATCCTTTAAGGAGGACTTTTAAAAACCTTCTCAGTATGTACTTTGATGAAATTTTGTAGAAAGTATTGAGGTATGAAAGGATTTCAAGTTCATACTGATCATGCCAATCTTCCACCAAAAATATGGTGAGTGTGACAAAAAAATAGAGAAACTTGTAACTTTAATAATACAACTTTGCAGATTTTATTACATTTGATGGAAAGTATTCTAGCTTGAAGACTGTGTAGATATATACAAATAAAAGATGTTATTTCTCCATCAAATAAGGCTGCCTGTTCCACCATCAAATATGACTCCATTAATGAAAGTTGAAAAACATTTGCACTTTATGAAAAAAACAAAACAATCCAACCCCCAACCCCCAAACTGGAGAATAGAATTTTTATCAATTTTGATGCAAAGAATCCTGGCATAGTGGCCATCAAATTTGAATGAAGATACAAAATCCAGAAAAACCTGGAAACAATTATTTTAACAGTACATTCAATCAACAGCATATTAGTTATCAATTAGGGCCAGACCCCAGGGCGAAGGAGTAATCCAGGGGACAAGGCTGATTGCATATGACTTGACCCAGAAAATGATCCTATATTTATTGTCCAGAAAAGAAAGATAACACCCAACATTAATAGACAGTGTAGTGTCTAGAAGTTCTGAGCTTTTCTTTCCCCTCTAGGGTTCAGTATGCATGTGCATTTGCATTCATAACTGCTAAGTGAGTGTAATTCAGACCTGCCAACCCTACTGGAAAAAAAATCGGGAAAATCCCGATTTATGGACCTATCTCCTGATTCCCTGATTTTTAAGAAAAAAATCCCGAGTTTTCAAGTTCCCGAGAAAAAAAAAAAATGTATTTTTTTAAAACAAAAACATCATTTTCCGTTTCCCTGTTTCGGTTTCTGGTTTTTCTGTGTCTGGTATGTTTCTTAATACCTTACCATATCTGGCATGATTTCCGGTTTTCATCCACCAATACAAAGAGATTATCTCACAGTGTTGTTCTCTTTATCCGACCCCATCAGCAAATCTCGGCATCATAATGGATAAGTTTCTCAGCAAGAAGCAAAAAAGGAAGAAAAGGAAGTAACTGATGAATTTTCACCAGCCAAGAAAAAGAATGGGATCAAAAATATAGGAGTGATTGGGAGAAGCAGTTTGCTTTCATTTGTCCATCGACTCGCAGGGCATATCATGCATTCTGCCACTGATGTTCGGCACTTTGTACATTTAGTTCTGTGTCAAAATTGTAGATTCGGTAAAGCTGAAACTCTCTATGCAGATCATCAGTGTTGATTCCTTCCATTCGGTTGGAGAAAAAGGCCAGGTCCTTAAACGATACTACATATTGTTTAGACACATCTGCAACACTTGCGTGAATAAGTAAGTCATCCTTTAGTGGGTTGCTCTCAGGAAAAAAAAAGGATGGATCTAGCCAACTGATGTTTCCAACCCTTGGGAGAGTAATGCTATCGATACTTTCAATACCACACAGCAACAGCAATTCTGAGAGAGCATTCTCAATGGTCAGAAAAAAAGCCCAGCCAAATAGCCAGCCAGTCGGTATCAACCCTGAGAGCTATTCTTGTTAGCAAATTTGGCACCCAAGGACAAACAAATGATGAACTTTTGCAAAAATGCAACTCTGCAACATACAGTAGAATGAAATAACAAAAGTAAACATCTTTATCATGATATATACACCTTACTCTTGTACCTCCTGATTTTTTACCCTGCCTCCTGATTTTTTATGGTGATTTGGGGGGAAATTCCTGATTCTGATTTTTTCAGTGTTGGCAGGTCTGATAATTATCCACTTAGGTCACTTGTTTTCGGTATGACTGTAGCATTCTGGGACTATAACATTTCTATGCCATGACTATAAAGAACATCAAGTTGTCTTAATCTTTTGAGCTGCTTACTAATACATTCAAGTAGGCCCTTTATGTTTCAGAACTTTAATCTGACACTTATATTCATTATGGTGTGGGCAGTCATGGTACAATAAGTATTTCATCCTGCTGCTTCATGATGAATGACCAGAAATTGTTTGCAGATTTGGCATTTCCAGTTTTATAATTATATATTTCTTACCAAGCAGTGCCTAAAGTTATAAAAATGATTTAGATGTAGTATTTTACTTATCTCTAGCTTCAATTTTGCTTCTTTGGCCGTAAAACTGCACAGGTGGACAGTATGGTAGTGTTTATTTCCAGATAGTTGCCATACTCCAACCTTTAAATGCTGCACTATCAGTGGATACTTTACTCATTGCCTCTTCATAAAAGTAGAGTATTTTTTATCTATCATAGGGAGTTATCTTTTCAGGTTTTTTTTATCTACTTAGGCCAAGTAAAAGGAATTACATGTTTCCAGTAATCCAGCCAACCACTCTGAAACACCAACTCCATTTTTAACTCTACTGGTCATGGACCAGAAGAGCTTATGAGATAGAATGTTTTCTGTCTTCGTCCATCAGTCGTTCTTTTACCGCAAGTTTGTTAATTGCTACTCTTCCTCACCTACTTGGTGGAAAGCCATGAACCTTTTACATGTTCATTCCAAGGTCTTTTTGGTCCAAGTGAAAATGGTGCCATTTTTGCATCCAATATGGCTGGCAAAGTGGCCATGTTTAAAATCTTATTATTGCTACTTCTCCTGAATGGATGGTCTTGCCAGCTTGGGCTTTTCGCTAAATGGTGTATTCTGGTTGGTGTTCAATGAAAATTGTGTTAATTTTGCATCCAGTGTAACTATCAGTGAACATCTTGAAATCTTGTCACTACTCTTCTTAAATGGATTGTCATATTGATATGGGGCTTTCACCAAAAGACTTATATGATGTCCACTTGGTCCCAAATGAAAATGGAGCAGATCTTACATCCAGTTTGACTGCCACAGTGGCTGTATTGAAAATCTTGTATTACACATGAGATTGTTTCATCACTCTGCAGCTACAAGGAAACCGTTGAACTTACCTTGGATTCTGGTAAAGTCGTTAAGGCTGGTAGAGCGCTAGTTCCATCAGTAGACTTTAGTTCTTCTCACATTGTATTTCTGAGCAAACATTATTTCCAGAATTTTAACATCTGATATGTTCCAGATTTGTTTGTTATTTAGGTGTTTACTTTTGACCACTCTGAATGCTTTGTATTCGTAGTTCTTCATTTTGACAGTTGGTATTAATTGTGAATATTCAGATTTGTTTAGTAAACACAATTTTATTGTTAAAAAGAGCCTATATACCAATACATTTTTTTAACAAGCCCGTTACAGGAAACAGAATTATATTTCTTTGGCATTAGAGAAGTATGCTTTTCACTATTGGTTTTAGGTCTTTGCAGCTGGAGTTGTGTTCGATATTTTGAGCAGACTGATTTACATGTTTCTGAGTATTGTTATCATTTCCCATTCTTCCATAATGACCCACTTATAATTCAAAACCTATTTTACACAACTATGGAGTACTGCTTAATGAGATATATATATATATATATATATATATATATATATATATATATATATATATGTAATTAGCATATTTTAGATTAGATCTTGTGCACCTGTGTTATCATTTCTTTCCACTGCTTTTGATGTTTAGACCATATGTAATTAGAGGTCTGATGAAAAGCTGAGTCTTCAACCTTCTACTGTTACTGTTTTGTGGATTGCTTGCACTTGGGGTAAGGAAGAATCCTATCAATTTTGGGGTCAGTAGGTCAGAGGTCAAATTCAATGGCTGAAAGAAGACAGTTTCAGCACTTTAACTCAAAATCTCCATTGTCTGTGGTTACCAAGCATTTTGTTGGTGGCTCAAAGGAAGAACCATATTCACTTTGTGGTAAAAGAATCAAAGTTTAAAGTCACTATGACTGAAAGAATCTGCACAATAACTTTGTTTTACATCACCTAACTTTACCAAACTCTGTGAATAAATAGATTGCAAATGGTGCATGGAAGTAGCTTTTAAATTTATCAAAGGTTTATGTCCCTGAAAGAAGAAAAGTGATCTCTGTAAAGTATTGTATTGTTCTGCACAACGGACTTGAACCAAACTTTGTGGATGGTTTACGCATGGAGTTTCTTACTTTTCTTAAAAGCCTACTGGTTTTGGGATCTAAAGATCAAATGCCAAGGTCATTATGACAAAGAAGGAAAGTGGTTTCTGCACAAAAGTGCCTGTTATCTGCATATTGGAGTATTAAACTCAGGGCAGTCATGTGATGTTCTGATCAGAGTACCCTTGGTTTCTGATTAAGTGTTGTACATAAAATTATGTGGTGCTTGCTACACTAGTGTGCCATGTGGTACAGAGGAATAGCATTTCTGAAGTTCTGACAGTTTTAATTTTATCAGCAGCCTTTTTTTTAAGGGTATACACAATATTGGATTTGTCAATATAATTGAAGATGGTGGACTTTTGAAGATGGTGGACTTTTCCTCAGAACAGAGACAATAAATCTGTCTGTATATTTCTTTCAGAATGTGACAGAAATGTGGTCTGTCTGCCTGGCCATATTTCATCTGTACTTATTTGATTTTATCAATTTATATTGAATGTCGGGCATTGCCAGGAAGGGCTACAGAGTATTACTATTCTTCTTTTGTTCCATCCCTACTGCTTGGGAGTTTGGTTATTCTCCTGTACTCCATGTGAATGCACCTATCTGTGTTAAGGGTAATACTTGACTATATGGTTATTCTCCATGTGAATGTGCTTACCTGGTATAAGGGATTTGTAATTCCTATGGTCTGTGATTTTTATCTCTGCTGGTCATTGACTTGCAGAGCTTATGGATGACCTGTTGTTGTCATTTGTCTCTTACTTAGCACAAGTTTATTATCGCTAAACTACTTTTAGGATTGCTATGAAACTTTATACACACACACACATCCAAAGTTCTAGTTGGACCTAAATGAAAATACTGCTGCTTATACATCCAATATGGACACTATGGCAGCCATATTGAAAATCTTGTAATTGCTACTTCTTCTGAATGGATAGTTATTTAATAATGGAGTTTCCACAAAAAGACTTCAATATGTTGCTGGTCCTAAATGAAAATGGTGCCAATCTGATGTCCAATATGGACACTACAGCAGACAGCAGTCATCTGGAAAATTATGTTATTGCTTCTCCTGCTGAGTGGATGGTCATGTAAACAATGGGATTTCACAGAAAGAATTCTTATGATGTATAGTTAGTCCTGAATGAAAATGGTGTCCATCTGTCATCCTATATGGTCACTGCAGCAGCCACATTAGAAGTCCTGTTATTGGTTCTCATGAACAGTCACATGAGGTTTTCACCAGAAGACTGTTTATGACTCTAGATGTTCCTAAATGAAAATGGTTCTGCTTAGGCATCCAGTATGGCTGTCAGTTGCCATCTTGAAGGTATTATCGCTACCCTTACTGAATGGATGGTAATGTTAACATGGGGTTTTCACTAAAAGATGCCATGCTGATACGATTTTCCATTTAGAAGGAATAGCAAAAAGCAAGATTTTTAAGAGATCTGCTATGTGGTCATATTTGGTGTCAGATTGACAGAATTTTCATAGGACCAACTATGGCATCCATCTTGAAAATCTTGTTACTTTTACTCCTCCAAAATGGAAAGTCATACCAACATGAGGTTTCCACCTGAAGACTTGCTGAGATGCCTTGTAGGTTCTAAATAAAAATTATGCCAAGCTGACATCCAGTATGTCCACCACAGTAGCTAATTTGAAAATCTTGTTATCACTGTAGAAGATCCGAGATAGTTTCAGTGCTCCAAAGGAAGAAGTGGCCATGCATTGAATTCCAAGAAATGAGAATGTCAATGCCTTCTAGGGACTCGTGTCTTACATAACATCAAGCCAAGATATCATTGAATCCTTAAAAGTCATTTTATGAAAAAAGAAACTTTTGACACTCAGATGTGTGAACTTGTAATTATATTTTGAATCTTTTTTTCAGGTTGTTGTTTTGTGACATTTTACACAAGAAAAGCAGCATTAGAAGCACAGAATGCTTTACATAACATAAAGACAATGCCAGGGGTGAGTTTTCTCTTATTTTACTTAGTTTTCAACCAAAATAAAATGGCTTTCATCTCAAGTTTCAGTGAGTTTTTTCATCATTCTAGAAATAGTTTAAGAATGCAAAATTAAGTTGTTTTGATTTCCAGTGTCAGAGAACATTACATTATTTTAGAAATTTTGTAATCAATAAAAACCTTGAGTTTTTGATTACACATCTTACAAATTCTCTGTTAGTAAGTGGAAAATTACATGAATGCATTAAATTCTAGACAAGGGCCAGGCTCTTCTTTCCATAAAAAATAATATTTTTTTTTAGGATGAACTGATGAAGCTAATGAATTTCCACAATTTCTGTTACACAAAGAATCACCAGAATTGAGTTGTATTCTACAGGGTTTTAGAACAGGGGAAATAAGAGCTAGAACAACAGAGTAATTGCCAAATGATTTCCAGCAGCTGGCACCAAAATGCCATGTTTGTATTTCTTGTTAGTTTTCACTTGTCATTAAGTTCCAAAAATATTTTGTAACCTTATGTAACTGGATAGGAGGCACCTTGATAACACTGTATGATATTGAAGACTCAACAGTGCGTATCTTATTGCTTAACTATGATATTTTTAATTTCTGTGATGTCAGCATTGATTTCCTAACTAAATGAAGGTTGTTATATGGATCTGGTAAATGGCAATTTTTTTAACATCCTGACACCATACTACACAGAAAGAGAAATGTGTTCCTCTATAGCCACTTGTTGCAGCATTTTGTAAGAAAACAGAGTTGTGCATTCATTTTCACTAATTATATTAATTTATGTGTTTTATAGAAGATTTCAACAGTTTCAGGTAAAGTTGTTGCCCTCACATCCCCCTCTCATAAATAAATTTTAAAAAATGCAACATCTGTATGCTTGATGAGTTGTTTGGAGATCTGCCATGAAAATCAGCACAGACATGACCAGATTCCTTTTGTATGTTGTTTTGAAGTTTTCTTCAGCTTATTATCCCCTGGGCCAAGGCAGCTAGGTAGTCCCCTACAGGGATCACAGAGGGCTGTGAGTGTCATCAGTGCCTGTGTCCCTGAGCCAAGGCAGCTAGGTAGTCCCCTACAGGGATCAGATAGGGCTGTGAGAGCTTCGTCAGTACCTTTGTCCCTTAGCCAAGGCAGCTAGGTAGTTCCCTACAGGGATCACTTTATGGCAATGAGAGCTTTATCAGTACCTATGTCCCTAAGACTTGCTGATAGTTTTTGACTGACTGATATTTAGATGGGTTTACTTGAAAGAAATGGGTTGTTTTATGTTTTGTGTCCCTTCAATAAAATTAAAATTTAGCAGATGTGTTGTCAATAAAATTGCTTACATTGTGGTATAAATTTCATGCAGCATGCAGAAATGAAAGGCTTGTATGAGAATATGTGATTTATTGTTGGAGTTTCTAATATTGATTCTTGTGTCATGAAGGCTGTGTCATATGCACAATATGGTAAATTTTTACAAGTCTTTTAGAGAAAAAAATTTATTCCATTAAACCTGATTTTATTTAGTTATAATTGACCTTTGTGGAAATTACTTTCTCTAACAAAAACGTTAAGTGAAAATCATTGACACACTCCATCATGGTGTATAGATGGGATACAGGGGAGGTGGGTATATATAATTACATGTGCAAATTGCTTGCTTTTCAAACTAGCAGGATTCTGTCTCGCCATGATTTCGCTCTTTTGGAGACATCAAAACACATCTTGACATGATAAATCAGTTCCACAAGACACTGATATATTTTCTGACTTTAAACCAAATCAGTAATGGGATTGGGATTGACTTATTTCACTTCATAATACAGGGTATTTTGTTAGGTCATTATTTGAACCTATCAATAAATTAAGTTGATATTGATTAAACCCTCTGAATGTTGTCCTAGGTTATGAGTAAAAGCTGACTGGGAGATTGCATTGCCAATGCCATGTGGAGATCCTTCAAAGTTAGTTTGTTTTCCTTAGGTTTTAATGGCACTTTTAAGACAGTGTGAGCTAAGTGCCCTTCCCAAGCACACAGGGCAGTCAACCCAGGCTTATTTTAGGAGGTATGGAAACCACACCACTTGGATTGAGTTTTGATGCTCAACTGACTGAGATAATGTGGCTTATTGGAGACTTCTGAGAACAGTTTTATTACCAAAGCTTGCAGGTGGTGAATGACATGTACACTAGCTTATTTAAGTGTGAGGAACTGTGTGGTGAAAAATGTTTCTTTATTGGTGCCAAAAGAAAAATTGTCATTCTCCATTTTGAACACATATAAAATATCCAGAACTGCAAAATTCAACTGTGTTAAAGATACAAAAGCACAGAAAACCAGGCAGTATTTATATTACTAGAACTGTTCAGTTGAGACATTGATTATGAAAAGAAATTCTTGGAGCCTGTCTTATGGCACTGGGAATGTTATTGCATACCAGTGGACCAGTATTTTAAAAACTTTTTTTTTTTTAAACAGTTTTTTTTCTCTGGCTTTGGTATATTGTAATTTTTACTTCTAATGGACATCTGGAATATAATCAGCATCTCTTTGGTGAAAGATATTGCTTTAGTCAGCATGAATGAGTTTTCTGGACACTTACGACATAAATTTAGCCTTTCTTAGAAATATGTATTGTTAAACTCTTTATAATATTCATAGCAACCTGGAATTCGTATATTACACTAGAATTAAATGACGTGCCCTCTTTTGGAGTCTTAAAAGTTTTGTTATGTTTGAATTGGAGGTGTTACTGCAAATTAAATTACATTTGTCCAGATATGGCTGAATATAACTTGTATAAAAGATGACCCTATACTGAAATGGAATATATGTTTTGATTCTCCTCAGGAGCCGAAGATAAGAATTAACCTTTTTTGAAAATAATGTGAACAGACTATGTGAGATTGTTATATGTGAATACACCAAGAAATTTATCACAAGAGGACTTATTAAGGTTTGGAGTTTGTCACTACTATCTAGCCTTGCTTATTTTAGTTTTGTTGTAACTAGTAGGGGTTTTGTTTTCTGTGTTTATGATAATACAGTTTTCCTTGCGCTGTACTTTAATTCTTTTAAGAGCCACATGTAAATTATTCTTGAATACAGTTTTGGCTTTTTTTTACCTCAAGACAAGATTCTTTGCCATATGTCTGCAAGCGTGCAGTATTTGGCAGTAGTGAATTTTTTCTAATCATTGTCCTTGTTTTTTTTAGATTTGCCTGCAAATGGTGGGTCAGAAATGTAGTTTCAGCAGCAGTTGTTTGCAAGGGTGTGAAAGAAAGTCTGATGTATGTTTGTGTGTGTGATTTCCTTTTTTTACCATAGCTATAAAAAATTTTCAATGATATTGCCACAATGTCTACAGTATGGCAGTTTATAGTGATGTATAGTACTTGGATATAATGCCACAGACATGTAGCATAATGTCCCACCCAGTCACATTATCCTGACACCAGGTCAGCCAGTCCTAATACTGACTTCTTAATGCTGAGCATCTAGCGAGGCAGCTGTTACTACCAGTTTTTATAAGTCTTTGGTATGACTTGGCCAGGGTTTGAACCTGTGACCTTCCACATCTGCTTTAATGGATGCAGATGATGCTTAAAACTTCTTGTATGACTTAGAAAATAGTAAATTTGCACAGTTTTGTGTAGTTCTTGAATTAGCTCACATGTCCATAATGCCAACAGAGCTTATGGCATGGCTCCATGTCCATTGTGCACCATATTGTACATTGTCTGACCTTTTTTATTTATTTTGATCAAACTTCAAATGGAGGATCATGATCAAGGTCTCGCAGTTCTCTTTTTCTGGGACACACACATTAATGTGCTGATCTTGCATGTTGTTGACCGAGCTTGTTGCCACTCTGAAGCACTTATTCCTGTTGCCATTTTGAAAGAACTTTGTAAATAGTCTTGATTGTTAAGATCTTGTTATGATCAAGAATCATATTAAAGAAGCGATTTGAAATCTGATTCTTTAAGCTTGTTAATGATCACATTTTATCAAACTTGTATGATGAAGACATAAAATGTTTTATTACATATTCAGTACACTTTACATATAGCATGTGCAGTTTTATATTTTTGATATGACAACATGTTAAACATCAATTTTTTTGAGTCTGATTGGTCCAAATAAGCCAATGAAATTCTTATACAGTATTCAGTTTACTAATTGGCTGCAATCATGAGAATATTTTGTTACCCCGCCTACTGGAACTTTGTTTTTGCTATTACTACTAACATTTTGACAGCAATTTTTTTAATTGTCTGCCCAAAAACATCATGTCAATCTGAATATGGCCCATTTACTGTCACATGGACTCATGGCTCCATGTATAGATTATCATGCAATGATAAATGATGATAAACCCCAAACAGGAAGGACAGCAAAAAAAGCTTAGGGAAGTGGTCAGTCGATAGTGTGCATGTGGAAGGGGTTGGGGTATACATGTAACATGGAATCCACCCTATATACAAGAGTGGTTTAAATGTTAACTTATGGAGTAAATAAACGAACCTATATTCACAGAAGAATGTGGACATAAACAGGTCTCCAAGCTGAAAGAACATTATCCAACCACAGTATGTTTGCGCTGTAAAATAGCTCTTATCATTTGATGCAGTTCCAAATGTGTGTATGTCTACTGTAGTCTGCTGTTCTGACTTGAATAATGCAAATATCTGGTCACAAATACATTACTTTAAATCTGTAAATATGGAATATCTGCATCCCTAATCATCAGCTATTAAAACGTTTAGAAGTGAAACTGATAGTGACACACACCGCTGTTAAACATTTATCAAACTAAAACTATGTGACGTCATACTGAACATGCATATACATTCTGTGTTGAAAAATTAAGTTGTTTGAGTCAAATATTCTCTTTATTGGGAAGAACAGCTGTTCTTTTTGAATTATAATGTAAAAATAAACTAATACAATTTTTCAAGTTACAGAACAACACAAACAATTCAGGGACTATTTTTGTACATGCAACGAAATGATGGTGCAGAATGAATGAAATTATTTCTTCTTTGACTCCTATTTCCATTAAAATAAAACTCTGATAAACAGAATCTCAAATGGGTAGTGATCTAATATTAAATGTATGAAGACTCGCAAAAATGGACATTATTCAACTTGTTTCATAAATACAGTATTAAATCATTATCCATTTGAGATCCTCTGTTATGAGCAAGATCTACACACATTAATGAAATGATCTTGCATATGATTGGCTGAGCTTCTTAACACAACTGAGAGACTATTTCTGACCTGAATTTAATCAGACTTTGTAAATGGGCTAATATTATCAAGATATTGGACGATTGTGATTATGAGCAAGATCGTTGCATATTTATGTGATCATGCATCTGATATGGAGAATTATTTTCACCACTTGAGAGGCTACTTTTGGATAGTATTTTGATAAAACTCGGTAACTAGGTCTGTCATCAAGGTCTTGGTTGACAGTGATTGAGGAAATTTAGACATATTAATGACTTGATGCAACTTTGCATGCCCTTGGCTGAAATTGTAAAAAGTCTAATGAGGTAATCTTGCATCTGATTGGTTGAACTTGTTACTACTCAGGAGACCTAAATTCAGTTAGAATTTGCTCCACCTTAAGCTTACATTATCATTGTTATGTAGTAAGTGTGATAAGCACATATTATTGATTTTGTTATATCTAGTTAGATTTGTCAAATCCCAGATGAAGTTCAAGGTGTAGCGAGGTGCATTTCTAATGTGTAGTCATGGATATGTAACAGTATATCATTATTCTCACAGTTAAAACAAAGTCATACAGTGTTCTTTTGTGTACCATGGCCTAGCTAGCCTACAGATCTTGGACACAAGGGCACTGTGATCTCATTCAAGAGTGTTCTTAAATCTCACTTATTTTGTTTACATCCTTGATTATTTTCAGCAAGGCATTGTTTTGTAATTTCATAGTGTTTGTTTTTGTTATCTTGTTGTTGTGTTTTTATGTGTTATCTAATATTGTAAAGCTCTTAGATTTTATAAAGGTTTATAACTTGAAGTAGTTGACATTATTATTAGGCCCTCAAAAACGTGTTTCCTGCACTGGTTTTAAAATTAGGTTAGGCAAGTCATTTTTTTTTCTGTTTTTGTTTTTTAAAAACACGTATATTCAGTGTGATTTCTTATGTTGCTTTTATTATACCATGGGGAAAAAAGTGCTAGGTCAGCAATGAGAAACAAGGAAAGTGTGCACACTGGAAACACATTTTTTTTCGGGGTGGGGGACCATATTATTCTTATCTGGAGACATATTTCTCTTCCAGTTTCTGTACAACTTTGTAAATTATTTTATATCATCAGGATCAAGAGTGACTTTGATTATGAGCAAGAGCTTTATCATCAGGATGTAGCAAAATAAGTTAAATCAAGATGATATAAAGTTTAGGAGATGGGATGTGTTCTTACAATGTTACATAAGCCATCTCGTGAAATGATCAACTTTTTAGTTATGTATGCCATGTGAATAATACTGGGTCTTGTTTTGACTTTTTCATATTTTCCATTGATAGCTACCAATCCATGAAGTGTTATGATGTCATCCTGACTGAAAACTTGAACAAGCATTTTTGTGTCATTAGCAGTCAAAGACAAGACTGGCCGATCAGTCATTAAGTTCAGTCAGTTGTTTTGAAACAAAAGTAGTAGGACAAATTTTGGAAAATTTTATTGAACAGGATTTTAATGAACAAAATATATTTGGTATGCAAAATTTCAGTTTTAATTTGGCATTAATGGATTCAAGATGCAGTATTTTTGATTGCTTCTGCTGTGTACAATGATTTATTTTATTTTTGATGCATTGACTGACTCCATGAAAGATGTTAAGATTCAAGATGTAGCATTTATAACTGCTGTGTACAATGACAGTGTAGATTTTATTTTTGAATTGTTGATTTGTTAAGCATCCTGTTCATTCTTAAAGTGAATCATTCTCAGATTATTTATGATCTGGTTTCACTTTGCTCCAGCTGTTTAATGGCTCCAGGTTTTCAAAGGCAGATTTTCCAGAATTATCAAATATGTACCTGTTCAACACAAAACTACCAGGAAACATTAGTAAAGTCTGTCTTTGGTGTGGAATCATTTTCCACAAAAGTAGACCTTTGCTGCTGGAATTGAAAAAGGGGAGAAGGAAGATTTGATAAAATTATTTCATTTGATCTTTGTATCTTATCAGAGAAGATACTGAGTGTTTGAAGTGCAGGCAGCAAAAACAAATAATTGAGTTATTGATATATTAATAATTCAGAATGTTTTGTTTATGAACCAACATGGGATTGAATCTAATGCAGCTAATATATTTATACATCATTTTTCAGTCCGAAAACTACCGTATATACTCGCCTATAAGGCAGTCCAACTACAAGCTATAATGCACTGGCATATCTGGGTGTGTGCAGTTTGCAAAGAGTAATGACTAGAACAAATAACATTGACCCTGATCTGTGAGTACATTATGCTTTGGCAGATATGGATCTTTGTTTACAGTTGGACTCGACTTGTAAGAAAGTATATACAGTACATGACCAGCATGTATTGTATAGTCTCTTGTTTTTCTTGCACTCCATTGTTCATGTACTATCAGTCGATAGAAATCATAATTATTTGTTTGTACTGTGAACATTATGAAGATAATGCTGCTATTTCTACTCGGGAAGCAACCAAATCTATTTTCCTACATCTGATTATAATGTGTAAATAATGTGGAAGAAAGTTTAGAGTGTACAGGTACATGTCTACTCCATTACTAAATTGTGAGGCAGACTACAGTCATAGAAATTTATCTATTGATAGTGAAAAAGGGCGGGAACTGTGATAGCTAAATTGTTATAGAGAATCGGACACTAATCCAAGGGTTGAGCGTCCAGTCTAGGTTGGCTAGCAGAGTGTGTCCTTCTGAAAGGTGCTTAACTCCCAATTTCTCAGCCTAATATAACCAATAATGTAATTAGTTATGATCATATACTATAGTGAATGAAAATCCATGTTTTTTAAAATTTGTATATGCCTACCATAAGGCAGAACCAACCTATCCTGTTACAACATATGCCCATTCATCAGTTCCATATTTTGTTTAAACTAAATAAATTCCCACCATCTGCTGTTACCAAATTTTGTAAATTGCTGGCATTTGGGGTAAGGAAGAATTCAGTCGATTTCAAGGCTAAAGGTCAAAGTCACTGCATCTGGAAACAGGAATAAAGAGTTCTTCGCAATAATTTCATCACAGACCTGGACCAAAGGCTGTGGATGGTTTGCATTTTGAGATAGGCAGACTCCTATCAGTTTTGAGGTCAAGATCAGTCTGCATGAAGAAAAATGGTTTCTGCCAAAACATTACAATTATTGGCCATGTACCTTCCCCAAGTATTTATGAATTCATGTTGGGTAAGAAAGAGGCCTATTCACTTCAGAGATGAAGGTCATTGTGACTGAAAGTAAAGTAATGTTTTTTGGATAATATCTTTACTTCTAGACCACATACTTCTAGACCACATACTTCTAGACCACATAGACCACATACTTCTAGACCACATACTTCTAGACCCACATACTTCTAGACCACATACTTCTAGACCACATACTTCTAGACCCACATACTTCTAGACCACATACTTCTAGACCACATACTTCTAGACCATATACTTCTAGACCACATACTTCTAGTAAAATTTTTACACTGTAGAGACAGAAGAACATATTTATTATGAGAGTGAAAAAGGTCAAAGGCCATGGTCATTGTGGCACAAAGAAAAATGAATTTTGCAAAAGTGCCCTGGCAGCATACAGGATTGTTGAACATGATTTGGGCAAATAATGTGACATTCATGTTACTGATATTTTAAAAAACCCTCACCCAGTTCACTTCATATTTTGAATTTCGTTTGATCTGATATTTTCTTTCTCCTTAAACCTCCATTGCTCCATAGGTTATATCATTAAATGTGCAGCAGTGATCAAGAGATTGGAAAATTAATTTTAGATTTTGCTATACTGGTCATGAACTTGAAGAGTTTGTGGGATACCCTGTAGTCCATTGTTCAGTATCCATGCAGCCATTAATACAAATTAATATTCTAAACTACTTGGAGGATAAGCATGAAACTTTACAAACACTTTCATCCCATGGTTTTGATGGTCCTTAGTGCTTCTCAGACATGCAGTATGGCCAGCACAGTAGTGTTTGAAATCTTGTTATTGCTACTCCTCCTAAAAGGATGGTCATATCAACATGGGATTTTTATTAAACGACTTCTTGTAATGTCTAGTTAATCCTAAATAAAATTAGTGCCAACATGACATCCAGTATTGACATTAAGAAAGTCTTTTAATTCTCATGAAGTGAAGGTCAGTCATATAGCTTCTGATGTCTAGTGAAAAGCCGGATATACAGTATGGCCACCACAGAAGCCATCTTAAAAATCTTGTTATTGCTACTCCTCCTGAACAGAGCGTCATTATCAGCATGGGGTTTTCACCAGAATTTCTTTGGTTTCCAGTTGGATTTTTCATATCATGTTGTATATACTGTATATATTGTACATAACAGATAGAAGACCTCAGGGTAGATTAGTTCTGTAACTAATTGAGTTACCTTCTCTAAATAAAGTCTTTATTATTATTATTATTATTATTATTATCTGACACCCAGTATGGCCATCACAGAGGTAATGTTGAAAATCATATTGCGTCTCCTAGATGGAAAGTCATTTCAGCATTGTTTTTATCAGACTTAACATGGCTGTTTGGTACAAAATGAATATGGTGATGATCTTACACAATACATCTACCATGAAGCGGATTATAAATTCTTGTTATTGATACTCCTAAATTGAAATTCATATCAGTGTATGGTTTTCACCTGAAGACCAGTCATGATACCTAGTTGGTCCTGAGCAGGAATGGCACAGCTGTGACCTCACATATGGCTGCCACAGTGAGCATATTGAAAATAATCTCATCCTAATTCTTTTGAATGGATGGTCATATCAACTTGGGTTTTTCACCAGAAGTCTTCTAATGGTATCTAATTTGTCCTAAATGAAAATTGTCCTTATATTACATCCAATATGGCTGCTAAGTGGCCAATTTGAAAATCTTATAGCTTAATGATATCAGACATGGTTTAAAATCTCAACAGGCCAAATGGCCTTGTATTGAATTCCTGGAAATTCTTTTTGAACACAAGAGTGTTAGTCCTGTTGAAAGACACTTGTTTATTTATTTCATTAAAATCTTGCCAAGTTCAGTGCATATTTAGAATATAATATCATTATATACTTCTTTTTTGCATTATGCTGCCCAGGCCCACACTTGGGAGCAGTTCAGGTGACACATTGGCCTAGTATCAGTCGTTTCACCAAAGCTGATGTCTGACTTCACCAAAGCTAATGTCTGACTTAACCAAAGCTGATGTCTGACGTGCCATTTTTAGCTCATCTGCAGAGTCTAGGAGAACTATTGTTGCACCCTTGGTGGGTGCGTAGGCATCTGCATCAGCACAGATACAAGTATATAGATGTGTACAGCCTGGCTGAATCTCAGCTTCTTCCTAGGTCCTAGGGAACAGTTTTGAGTGTGTTTCATAGCATCTGCCCCCCATTGGAGGGGATTGAAGGGGCTAACTTTATGCATAATGTACATAAGTTATCTAATCTTGGTTAAGTTTTTTTGTCTTTAGCTCTGGGTTTTTGCACAGTGAGTAAATACTGTAATACTTAGAATCATGAAACTTGGTGTGCCTCTTGATAGCTATTACGTTATCACAAAACAGGTCACTGAGACCATATTTTATGCTTCATTGACTTCAGTTAAATTTTATTTTGTTTATTTTTTGAGTACTAGAATCATCTTACTGGATGAGTGTATACATCTACATTAGTACCACACCCATGCAACAAAAAGTTCACTGTGACTTACACATACCCCTGGAGTACAAGGATGCATCCATCGTCCACTTGTACAAAAGAAAAGGCAACAGATAAACCTGCAACAACCATCATGGTATCTCCGTTTGTCAATAGCTGGCAAAATCATCGCCAGAATTTTGCTGAATTGCCATGTGCATTGCATCAATCAAGGGCTCATACCTGAGAATCAATATGACTTAAGGAAAAGACTAGGTATCACAGACATAGTGTTTGCAACTTGTCAGCTCCAGGACAAATGCCAGGAACAGAATTCCAAGCATACACAACATTCATCAACCTGACAAAAGTCTTGACACAGTAAGATGTGCATCTTCACTAGCCAAGATTCCGATATGATAACACTATCTACACCTTGCCATTGCATCCAATTAAAATTAAATCGATCAGGTTTGAACACTGTTCCTACACAATTGAGACAAGGGAAACACACAACTTGAATGGACTGAAAAATAAGCACTTTTCCCTGCCAGATCATGTTTGTACAAATACCTTTTACTCCAATACACCTGTAGTGGCTTCCCTCTGGTATAGTCATACTTTCGATGTTAAACGTACAAAGTATCCTTTTTAAGTCCATTCTTCCACCATTTTCGGCTGATGTACATGCTATTGGTTAGTTGGCATTACATACTAAGGGAGGCAACTTGTGAAATCCAATAGCTGTCACTTGGACAAAGTACTAAAATATCTGTTTGATTTGCCAAGATGTAGATAGAGTTATCATATCGGAACCTTGGCTAGCGAAGATGTAATCCATGGGGACCTTTGCAATTTCATTGCAAAATTTGGTTGCCAGGGGAAATTCATCATGGATCAGCAATTCCATGATGGCATGCTTACTTATGTCATGGATGATGGTGAGCCATCTGAACCATTCCCAGCCACAGATGGGATCAAGCAAGGCTGTGTGTTGGCCCAATTCCTCTTCAATATGAGTATGGACCATTTCTATTCAGCTTGTGTCATGCTTGCCTCATTATGGCCTAGTGACTTATTAATGCAGTGTTTTCATTGCAATTGATGCATGTTCAGATAGTGAAATAGATGTTTAGGGATTCAAATCATCAGATATTCTGTCTGATGATGAAATTGCATCAATCAATTGTAGTGATATTAATCTTAGTAACCTTTCATCTAAGGAATCGGAGGAAAGTGAGGAAGAAGGTGAGTCAGGGAATGAGGATGAATATGTAGGACACTTGGTGTGGACTGAGAATTTCCAGCCAACACCTAAACATGTATGGTGGGACTATATGCAGGTAGAAAAGAAATGGACTTCTTTTCCCACATAGATTGTTGGAAGTGGCTCTAGAGCCAACTAATCTACATGCTGAATGTCAACAAGGATGTCAAGGCATGACCCCAAATGGACACCAGTCACTCTTGAAATTGTGGCTGGGAATTGGATTAATAATATGAATTGTGCCACTTCTCAACCAAGAAAGAAGCCTTTTAATTTTGAGATGGTAATAAGTAAAGAAAGGTAAGAGCAACATTATGAACACAATAAAAACATTTACAAGTGATATGTAACGACTGAATACAGTTGGGCTGCATTTCCAAATCTGCTGGTGAAAGGAGCAGCAAAGAATGTGTAACTCTATACCAGGGCTTGGGAAGAAAATAATTACCAGGCTCTCTCCAGTACAGCAGCATCAGACCTTAATGAGTTACTGATACCTTCCATGAATGTGACACTGGGTTTGACATCATATAACCAACTGACAGCAAGCTCTTCAATCTAAGGAGACTACAGGCGAAATTGAAATTACAGAAAGTGACTGTTTGTAATCTCCTGCAAACAGCTGTTCTCTAAATGATAAATCTGACATGCAACAGAGTATGGACCATTTCTATTCAGCTTGTGACAATTTTGGTCTCCCAAACAGTATAATGAAGACAGGTGATGCACTGACCTGCACCAGGAAAGCCTTGCATTGAGCCTACCATCACTGTAAATGGCCAAACCATCCCGGCAGTGGGCAAGTTCAGCTATCTTGGCAGCACACTGTCAAATGCAGTCCACATCGATGATGAACCAAGACCAGAGTTGCTTAAGCAAGTGTTGCATTTGGCAGACAGTGTGAAAATGAGCAGGAGTGCAGATGCACCAGTCTGCAAACAGAACTTAAGATCTGCAAACCATTGTGTTGCCAACCCTGCTGAATGCTTGTGAAACCTGGATGGTCTGCGGATGCCATGCCAGGAAGCTGAACCATTTTCATATGGGCTGCCAGAGGAAACTGATGAGGACAAGATGGCATGATAATGTCCCAGCCACTGAGGTTCTCACATGGGCAGGCATTCCAAGCATCCACATTTTGCTGATGAAATTCCAGTTGAAATGGGCAGGCCCCGTAACCAGGTTGTCAGAAGAGCAACCACCAAAGAGATCTATGTTATGCAAATGGAGGGAAAGAAAACTTGGGGAGGTCAGAAGAATTGCTTCAAAAGATTCCCTCGAGTCATCCCTGATACACTTAAACATTTACCCTGAGTCTTGGGAAGATCTCACGCAGGATTGTGTCTCTTATTCAGTCTTGTCCCCACACAGACTTTGAACTGAAGAGAGTTGCAGAGGCAGTGCAGAAGCATGAGCAATGTAAATGTCTGAACTGCAGTATGTCATCTTTTGCTCATGCAAACCCAAGCCTTATCTCCTTTTGAGTCTGCCACAAATATTTCAGATCATAAATTGGCCTGATCAGTCACTTATGTACTCATAGAAACCAGTTAGTTATATCATGGGCATATTTGAACTTAAAGGACAAATAACAGTAATTATTAAGTGGCTGTGTGCTCAAGGAAATTTTGATTACATTTTTTTTTTGCAATCGGACAAGGTTTGTTTTCCTAATCTTTACATTCCTGTTGTTGTCTGCATCATTACTTTTATTTTAAACAAAGCTGCAGTGTGGTAGCAATGTGGACAGTTTAAAGTGGAGATACATTTGATGCTCAGTGGTATGAATTGAAGCATAGATTGTATCACTCGAGCACAGCAGTGTATACTTTTATCTGCTTTATTGGTGGAATTATGTAGACAATAGTTGGGAGCGATTCTGTGCTGGTTTTGTCAGATAAAGGGTCTAAAATTATTAAACTTTAGAGTTGTGAAGTTAAATATAACAAAAGGAACAAGAATTACAGTCTTGCCTTCAAATGTCAGACACGAGTATTTTGTATTCTGTCAAAATACCATTGCCATCATATATGCCTAGCATATACAAGGGTTTCAGCAGGCTTGATAGATACATACTCCTCTCTCTCTTGTTCAGATCATGTACTCCATACAAAATAGAGGACCCAGGTGTTCAAGTGGTACAACATACTCCATGTACTCCATATAAAATAGAGGACCCAAGTGTTCAAGTGGTACAACATACTCCATGTACTCCATACAAAATAGAGGACCCAGGTGTTCAAGTGGTACAACATACTCCATGTACTCCATATAAAATAGAGGACCCAGGTGTCCAAGTGGTCCAACATAACTCACTGTTACATATTACATAAACCTCTCATCTCTGATTTTAAATCTCAGCTTGACCAATGTGGGTATGTGAATTAGGTTTCCAGTAGCTCCCTATGGGACATGGCTCTTTCCAGTGGGTGTGTGTGTGTCTTCCTGGGTAGTTCCTCCACCAAATATACTGGCTGCCAAGTATAGCCTACCATGTGCTGAAAACCCTCAAAAATGAAATTCATTTAAGGCAAGCAGTATTAGTTGCATAAATGAGAAAATATCCCATTATTAGATGCACTGGATAATGTGACATTTTCCTTCCCTGATTTGCTGTTGATTCATTCTTATTGTTATCCTTTCGTTATATTTTGAACATTTGTTTAGGAAAACTATTGAATATTAGATTTAGACCCAAATTTTTTGTGCTGTTTGATGATCTGAATGTTTATTTTTTGATCATCAATAACAAAGGGCGTCAAAATATAGTATATTTATATAGTACAGTTGTCTGTCTTTGAAAGATTTGTCAACATTTATTCATGGATGATAGTAACGCTAGTTTTGTTCTTGTTTCACTTTAAGTTTGGTGTAGGCTACATGGATATTGTTTTATGAACCACTACACCACCACACAGATGCATTGAATTTTAACTTGTATGACATCACTGCAGTAAAAGGCCAGAGGCAGTCATTTAATTACAGGATTTGTATTTATATTGACTTTCATACCTCTATTGTCTTGTGTTTCTTGGACTGTATAGTGATATTAATATTAATATATATAGATATTTATTAACATATTAATCAAATAATTGCATGAGATAATTATTGGCACTGTGTGTCAAATGTCCAGCATGTTGAGTTTGAAACCAGACATTTCATCATGTGTTTGTTTAGGAAAGCATGCAGTGCATATTGTATTCAGCTTATGTTGGTAAGCTATTCATGCAGAGTTGAGAAAGTTAAAGCCGCTTTCAGAGAACGACAGCATCAGCAGCTGAAGCAGTAGGTTTTGGCTTACAGACCTCCAAGTCTTGTTTTTAAGGCTCATTAGGATTTTAATCTAGGACGAAAACATCGAGGGGATAATAATACCATGTATAAAACACCATGCTCATGGTATGGACAGTACAGGTATTTGGAATCTGAATCTATGGATGAAAAAAGTTTTCAATAAAGAAGAAGGGAAGACTTTTTCATCCATAGATTCAGATTCCAAATACTTTATACTGTCCATACCATGAGCATGGTGCTTTACACATGGTATTATTATTGTCCACAAATTCTGTGGTCCCTCACTTTAAAACCATTTGGCATATACTGCACCTCTTGATGACGATGTGCGGCTATTGGGCCATGTATGTCCACTGCACCTCTTATGACATGAGTATAGTTATGGATTCACAGCTTATACTGCACCACATCAAACTCAAGTACAGGCATGGATCCCCAGCATATGCCACACCTTGCAACACAAGTATAGTCATGGATCCCCCGCATATGCCACACCTTGCAAAACAAGTATAGTCATGGATACCCTGCATGTGCCACACCTTGCAAACATGAGTATAGTCGTGGATCCCCCGCATATGCCACAACTTGCAACACAGGTATGGTCATGGATCCACCACATATGCCACACCTTGCAACACGAGCATGGTCATGGATTCCCAGCGTATGCCACAACTTGCAACACAAGTATAGTTATGGATCCCCCACATATGCCACACCATGCAACATGAGTATGGTCATGGATCCCCAGCATATGCCACACCTTGCAAAACAAGTATAGTCATGGATACCCTGCATGTGCCACACCTTGCAAACATGAGTATAGTCGTGGATCCCCCGCATATGCCACAACTTGCAACACAGGTATGGTCATGGATCCACCACATATGCCACACCTTGCAACACGAGCATGGTCATGGATTCCCAGCATATGCCACAACTTGCAACACAAGTATAGTCATGGATCCCCCACATATGCCACACCATGCAACATGAGTATGGTCATGGATCCCCAGCATATGCCACACCTTGTAACACAAGTATAGTCATGAATCCCCCACATATGCCACACCATGCAATATGAGTATAGTCACGGATCCCCAGCATATGCCACACCATGCAAGACAGGTATAGTCATGGATAACCCGCATATGCCCTATGCCACACCTTGCAACACAAGTATAGTCATGGATCCCTTGCATATGTTGCATCTCTCATAACACAAGTATGGTCTTTGACTTAAGGTGTATGCTACACCTATTGTAACACAAGTATAGTCATGGATTCCCAGCATATGCTGCACCTTTCATAACATTAATATGGTCATGGATCCCTGGCATAATGCCACTCACCATATAACATGAGTATAGTAGTTGATCCCTGGCATGTGCCACATACTTTATGTCATGACAGACCTGCCAACCCATATGATTTTGCCATAAGTCTTATGAAAATGACTGTTAAAATACGGACTTAAAAGCAAAAACTATAGTAAATGATTGTTGCTGAAAATCGGATACACCACTCCCTCGATAACTCGCGCCCTGATAACTCGCGAAGCCGCTTATAACATGGGGTCAGGCGTGGATCCCAATTTTTAAGCCAGAAAATACCCAAAAATTGATCCCTACTGGTTGAACATAAGAAAATCGCGATCGAAATTGGTAACGGAAACTTGATATATCGCTCGTTTTATCGTCGAAAACGGTAGATAGGACCTGGAAATTTTTAATCACCATTATGAAATAATGACTTTTAATAAGAAGTCATATAATCTGTTACATTTTCTTTTCAAACGACATTCTTAGTAAACTGCAATTAACAATATTCAAGGACACTTCAATGAGTGAAAATGTCAGGCCAAGTGGAGGCAGTACTTTAACACATTAACCCCTGGAGGTTTTTGTCGTTTTCGCCTGAAATGTGAGTAGGAAACCCATTTTGGGGGCTATTTCTGAATACATCCTAATACATCAACATCCAAGAGATTTTAGGTTAACCTAATGCCTAGTTGTGTTAGAAACATCGTTTTTCATTGTCTATTTCGCCTGCGTTTGAGCCAAAGTGTAAAAGTTGGAGTTCTTTTTTTTTTTTTTTTTTTGCTTAATGGACCCATCATTTTCATGTCGAGACCACTCTTTATTCCAAATGCCCATCTTATCCTACTTTTTGCAAAGGTTTGCCTGTCTGTGTGCAGTTCAGACCGGTCTGTCTTAGATCTGAGGCCAAAAAGTCTAAAATCCGAACACAAAATCGGATTCCGACCTCGGGCAAATTTTGGCTGGAAAAACTCGGGTCCAAAAAATGACGTTTTTCCCTCTGTATTTTGTAGTGCAACTAGAACATCCATATTATTTGGTATCATCGTAAAGCTACATCTGTCTACCTTTCTATAATACCACCCACTTTAGCGTATCATACATGACCTTGACGCTACAGAGCTCAGAAGTAGGCTACCACCTCCTGCCGCGTAAATGCGGCGCCAGGGGTTAATGAGTTAATAAATAAATACTAATTTTAAAAAAATTTTATCAACTGAAATTTGTGTTCTAGTTCTATCTTTCAGTTCCTTTTAAGTGTAATCATCATAAATGCAATGTGTCCTCTTCTAACTAAATGTAAAATGTGTCAATCTACTGTAACAGCTATATCCATGAGCGTTTCGCTGAGAACCTAATTAAGTGCCCACCGAGTTTTGATATTGGACTAGCGGAAGCAACTGTTGCATTGTTGCACTAAATAAAACAAGGGCTTCCTTTTCTATTATCACGGTAATTACGTCTTCTGAATCAAATAAAGTAGGTGGAATTGAAAAAAAGTCAAAAGGCATACAAATCCTACAAGCTTAAGAACCAGTTGTACCGGTCGTATGTTGGGTAACTCATTTCATTTGGTCAGTCGAACACTGTGATACATTTTATTGTGTACATATCTAATTAAACTACCTTAAAAATTACCTACTCAATCATAAATGTGATTAAAGATAGCAAGGCAACCAAGCGAAATGAGTACTTCGTAAAATAATGAGCATTGTTTCACAGATATGGACTGTTGTGGGAAAAACGTGTTTCAGAGATTTCTTGAATTCGCACATAGAGATATCCTCAAGCATGATAAGAAGTTTCACTATTATTTTTGCAATGAAATCACGGCATGAATATTTTACTAATTGAAAAATACAAAAATTGAGTTTCGACGTAGACGATTGTCTGACAAAATAAATGTTACGTGTTTTTGATAAAAAGGAATCTTGTTTGGTAGTGTATTAACAGCTAGTCAGTTCCCTGCTTAACAGACTCTTAGTTTCGCAAAATACTATTATACAACACTCCAGGAACCAGACTAATCAACAAAACAAAAAGCCGTGACGTAATACATGACTGTTTTCGCATACCGTGTTTGGTTGTTGCAGCCAGTTGTAATCATGTAATCGATCTTTCAGATGTTGGGCATTTTGAAAATAAATTTGATATATAGATAATAACGAAAAACTTTATCAGAAAAAGCACTTTATTGACCATTTTTCTTGACTCGATTATAAAACGAGGATTCAGCCATTAAACAGCCCAGTCCCCCCCCCCCCCCAACCCCGCGGTTTTCTGGATGTCTAGTGGGTTTTTTTGGAGGTCCCTCGCTTATAGTGTGTTCTGTGTTTTTGGACCCTGATGTGCGCGAGTTATCGAGGGAAAGGTGTAATTGGTTCATCTGTGTTTGATTTGGATGAGGGTTTCATATTAGAATTAGTGCAATTAGTCAGGGAACCAGGCTAACTTTACAGCAGTAATTCAGCCGCTTTAAACTGCACATATTTTTTTCATGGGAAGCATCTGCATGATCAAACTGGTGATTATAGAAATTTTTAAAAATCGTGTCCAGCAAGTGATGAAGACAAAAAAATAAGCCTCGTAAACTGTGTTAAGAATCAACACAGAAGAATAAAAAGGATTATTCAGATTCTTGTGAATAAAAGCAGGAAGGGACACAATTACGTTCATTTGGCATCACATGCCGATATGAGTATGTCTCGTGGCGGGAGATATAATCGCTGTCGTAATGTGAAATGGAAATTAATTTCCATGAATTACATCAAGCTGACAGATAGCAACAAGCCATTGAGCTAGCTGCATAGCATTTGGAAATGAAGTTTGTGCAACGGTACTAGTGGTAAATAATGTCTACGTGTACTTTACAAACTTTTCAGTTGAACATGTTTACTGTTGCTGCACGTTTTGAATACCAGACGTTGAAATACGTTCTCCAGCTTTACAATAGCAGTTTATGATATTTAGTTACACCTTACTGAAAACTGGTCAAACTTACGGAAAATAATCAACTGCCTTATTGAGATGGTCTTGTCAGGGTTGGCAGGTCTGACATTAATATGGTTGTGGACCCCGGCCATATGCCTCACACCTTACAACATGAGTATGGTTGTGGATCCACAGCTAATGCTTACACCTTATAACATGAGTATGGTAGTGGATCCCTGGCATATGTCACACACCTTACAACATGGGTATAGTTTTGGATCCCCAGCATATGCCACACCAAATGCTTACACCTTATAGCATGAGTATGGTAGTGGATCCCTGGCATATGTCACACACCTTACAACATGGGTATAGTTTTGGATCCCCAGCATATGCCACACCTTATAACATGAGTATAGTTGTGGATCCTGATATATGCCGCACATCCTCTAACATAAGCATGTTTGTTTATCCCTGGGATTTGATACACATCTTACAACATGAGTATGGTTGTGGATTCCCAGCATATGCTACACACCTTGCAACATGAGTATAGTTGTGGATCCCAGGATATGCCACACACCTTACAACATGAGTATGGTTGTGGATTCCTAGCATATGTCACACACCTCATAACAAGGGTGGTCATGGATCCCTGGCATATGTCACACACCTTATAACATGAGTGGTCATGGATCCCTGGCATATGTCACACACCTTATAACAAGGGTGGTCATGGATCCCTGGCATATGCCTCACACCCTTATAAGATAAGTATGGTCGTGGATCACCGGCATATGCTACACACCTTATAATATGAGTATGGTCATGGATCCCTGACATATGCCACAGACCTTATAAGATACCACACACCTTATAAGATGAGTATGGTCATGGATCCTCGGCATATGCCACACCTTATGAGTATGGTCATGTATTCCGATAAATTAATTAAACTGGTTTGATTATTGCTACTTAATTCCATGTACCCACTCTTTCCAGCTGCAAGGCGATTTCCAAATATTTTCTGAACAGACATCAGAAATGTTACCATAACTAGAAGACCCATCATACATTTGAGGGATTTTGCAGTGTTACCCCAGGGTCACTGTATTGAAGGGTGGGGTGGGGTTTGAATACAGTAAAAAAAAAAGCATGGGATTTGCTGTGGCAAGCCATCGCATTGAATTTGTTCTGGTTTCATTTGATTTCAGTTTGGCCTGAATGTGGTTTCACAGTGTCAAATATTATATTTTTTGTACACATTATTATGATACAACCTTGTTTGAACTTGTCTCCTTGCACTTCTCACTGTTCATAGAAGCTATATGAGTGACCGGCATTATCAATGAGTCTTTTGCTGAGGAATGTACCAAAAAGGCTGTGTGATGATAGTGCATAAAAACTGCAAAATAGGGTATTTAATAATGTGAAATCACTTAAATCATTCTAGTGAAAAGTTGAAGTGAAATAGAATACATGAAATGGCAGTATTAAAACAGACTTGAGTGTAATGGCATCCACATTCATAGGAGCTTTTTAGGAGGGGAATCACTTTACAGAGAAGATTTCTAAAGAGGGTCTATTGGATTGGGCAACTTTAATCACTTATCAAATAGATGTCCTATGAACAGCATAAAAGGGACAACACTGTATACAGGTCAAACCAGCATGAGAGGTCAACTTTTTGTGGAGGGTGTGTCTGGGATTTTCTTTCAAACAAGCATTTTTAAGAAAATTTTACCTTCAGATAAAATAAATTCAGCCAATATAATGGATATGTTCTTTCTTTCCATTTTCAGAGCAACAGTATTTTTTTAAAATTATTTGATAGCCAGAATTTTTTTCTTATAAAAATCCCAGCCCATCCTCCAGTTAAATGGCCAGTTTATTACAGTAAAAACTGTCATGAGAGACCTCTGCTATGAGCGACCACCTGTCATTTCCGACCACAATCGTAATGCACGGATCGATTTTATTATATAAATGCTCTGTTATGAGCGACCACCTGCTGAATGTGACCAGCAACCACGATGTCTTGGCAAAATATGCATTTTGACACTGCTATGAACGACCGCATCGCAAAAACGAGGATAAACTCCACCGACCTTTATTTAATCCCTGTAAGAACAACCGCTCATACCGTTATAAATAAAAACACATTTTTTAAAAAAAAAATAGGCTGGCTACCATGTCTGAATATATAAGCTGTGCTTATTGTGTTTTATAGTTTTTGTCGTAAACCAGACTAAAGTATATATAGCTTATTTCCTAGTCTGGTTCCCGGATTCGTATGCTCCCTGCATTGTTCTCCGCTATTCGTATAGGGGTGAGCAACGCAGGGAGCATACAAAGCAGGGAACCAGACTAATTATTCCCGCACTTAGCCTGATTCCCGGCCTTAATCGCTGGACCCGACATCCATGTGATTGACCATATCGCGAGAACAGATGGACACCACTGACCTACATGTAATCAATTGTTACAACGACCACTTGATTAGAAACGATTGTTCTGATCAAAAACAAACATAAAAGGAATATTAAAAAAAAAGGATTGTTGCTACCGGTGATTAATGCTACAGTCTGTAAACCAGGCTAATGTACATGTCACAAATTGCCCTTGTGGTGCCACAGTTGACATAGTGGTTGCGTACATTGTTTGTCTTAATCTGTATTGCCAGGGTTGAATAAGGTCATTGTCTGTTAAACCAGCAAGAGATTCGATTAATAGTGTTCAAGACTTGTGATGTTTATTGTCCCCCCCCCCATGTTAAGTGATTATAGCCCAATCACAAAGCTGTCTATTCACGTTGGTGCGACTGGGTTACACACTTTGCTTATAGAGTTAATCCTAGTATGTCATCTTTGAATGAAGCCGTTGACTTTTGTCTCTGAGTAAATGGTTCTGTTTCTGGATGAGATAATTGTTTCTTTTTATTTCATTAATTATTAGGTATGCAATGCACATGTATAGATTTTTCTTATTTTCCCAAGGCCCAGTCAAAACCATCTTTATGTTCGATATTACAGCTGAGCACTAATAATTTTAACACCTAGAACCTTAATGACAATGGATGAACCTCCAACTAAAAAGAGACAAATTTTAAGGCTGGAGAAAATAATTATTGTAACTGAAAGAAGTGAAAAAGAGCAGACCACTCACAAGAAAGCAGTTTAAATGTCGGTAAAACAAATTTAGGTTGTTATGAAGAAAAAGAAGTAATTCAGAAATGATTTCATGTACTAAAATAAGTGATTTTCAAATGTAAATGTGATTTCATGTTTAATGACAGAAGTATATCTTTATTGTTATATAATTTTGTTTTTAGATGAATGCATACAATATTTTAGCAAGAAATATTAAGATAGAACATATGTAAAGTGATTGTGGTTATTTTTCTTGAAATTGTTCTGAAACTGGACCTTGGAAAGTGGTCTTTTAGTACAAGCCTGCTATGAGAGACCACCTGTCTTGAGAGACCACTTTTTGGTGGCAGAAGGGGCGGTCTCTCATAACATGTTTTACTGTAGTTTCTTGAGTTCCCTGAAACCTTGATGGGCATGAGAAGTAAACTTGTTAAGCAACCATTTTCCTTTGCAAGACCTACTGGTTTTATAGTTGTAGATGCCACTGATACTTATTTCTCACTTCTTAAATTTTATATTGGTATAAACATTGAAAAATATATCATTATTAAAGTTATTCTTCTATATATTGTTACAGTGGTAAGTTGATATTAAATAACGATCTTGAGAGGCCTAGAATCCAAAAGAGAACAATTATTTTGTAGCATTTACTTTCCTTGTTTCTATGGAATAATGTATAGAAGGTGTAAACCTGTATAAAGCAACCACTTGTTTTAAATGGTCAGCATAACACTTCCAAGGTTTGTTGATTATACAGAATCTTGACAGGTGACGTGAAATGTTGGTTATTGCTGGTATGTAGGCGGATGTCAGATTGGTATGCATCATGGGATTTTTATGAAGACTGAGTCAGGATTGTGCCAGAGTAGGCCGATATGATAATGAGCTCGTATAATTAGTAGCATTAGCTTGGCATGGATAAAGGCTCTTCACAGCTTCTTGTTGGGCTGAATATGCATCTTTGTCAGTTAGAATCAGTGTCCTGCTGGATGTATTGTTACAATAATTATCAGATAACATCATTTATACTATTTTTATCAGATGGTTTAGTTAACATTGTAGTTAATAGTGGTGTTATAGTTTTGAAAATAACATTGTGCCTTCCTATTAACTCTTTCATGGACTACATGACATGGTTACATAACTGGTGTTTGGATCTTTCCCTGGATGGCAGAATAACAATGTGGAGAGGAGAAAAATTTGCTTAAATTTATTGAATGCCCAAAAATATTGTAAAATTCTCTAATGAGTGAAAGTAATTTTCAAGAATTAATACATCATGTTGTTTGATATTAAAAATTCTTCTAAATTTTTAAAACTTGCGAGGTTAATGAATCACTATCTTTACAGTACCGTTGTCATTTTGCTGTCCACAAAATGAACACTGATTAAGGTGTAACATTTACACTTTTAAATAGCTTAGTTTAATTTACACAGAATTAACACTGATTAAGACTTAACATTTACACATTTAAATAGCTTAGTTTAATTTACACAGAATTAACACTGATTAAGACTTAACATTTACATATTTAAATAGCTTAGTTTAATTTACACAGAATTAACACTGTGATTAAGACTTAACATTTACACATTTAAATAGCTTAGTTTAATTTACACAGAATTAACACTGTGATTAGGACTTAACATTTACACATTTAAATAGCTTAGTTTAATTTACACAGAATTAACACTGATTAAGACTTAACATTTACACATTTAAATAGCTTAGTTTAATTTACACAGAATTAACTCTGTGATTAAGACTTAACATTTACACTTTTAAATAGCTTAGTTTAATTTACTGCCTGTAAATTTTTTGCAGAATTGGTAATTGTGTAAATGAGAATTCATATGACTATTAGTGACCCAAATTAAATAATATGTGACTATTAATGACCCAGGAATTACTATCAAATTAAACCATAAGTGACTGTTGGTAACCCAGGAACTACTAATCAGATTTAATAATAAATGACTGTTGGTGAACCAGGAACTACTAATCAAATTAAATAATAAAGTACTGTTGGTGACCCAGGAACTACTAATCAGATTTAATAATAAATGACTGTTGGTGACCCAGGAACTACTAATCAAATTAAATAATAAAGTACTGTTGGTGACCCAGGAACTACTAATCAGATTTAATAATAAATGACTGTTGGTGACCCAGGAACTACTAATCAAATTAAATGATAAATGACTGTTGGTGAGGCAGTAACTACTAATCAAATTAAATAGTAAATGACTATTGGTGACCCAGGAACTACTAATCAGATTAAATAATAAGTGACATGTTGGCAACCCAATAACTGCTAATCAGATTATATAAGAGACTGTTGGCAGCCCAGGAACTGCTAAGTAAATAATATATGACTCTTTGCAGCCCAGGAACTGCTAAGTAAATAATACATGACTGTTGGCAGCCCAGGAACTGCTAAGTAAATAATACATGACTGTTGGCAGCCCAGGAACTGCTAAGTAAATAATACATGACTGTTGGCAGCCCAGGAACTGCTAAGTAAATAATACATGACTGTTGGCAGCCCAGGAACTGCTAAGTAAATAATACATGACTGTTGGCAGCCCAGGAACTGCTAAGTAAATAATACATGACTGTTGGCAGCCCAGGAACTGCTAAGTAAATAATACATGACTGTTGGCAGCCCAGGAACTGCTAAGTAAATAATACATGACTGTTGGCAGCCCAGGAACTGCTAAGTAAATAATACATGACTGTTGGCAGCCCAGGAACTGCTAAGTAAATAATACATGACTGTTGGCAGCCCAGGAACTCCTAAGTAAATAATACATTTCTTTGTCTTTCTTTGAGAGGACTGTTTAGTAGGATATTTCTCTTAATTCTTTCGAAAACATGTTTGTTAACAACCTTGGATTAGTAACATTTTATTTTAAAAAAGTTTCAATTTTATTACTCCTGTCTGTGGTAGAGGACCTAATTATGGATTGACTCCTGTCAATGGTAGAGGACATAAAGTAGTACCCTAGTAAATTGCTCCTTCCATATATCTGTTAGTTTGATTGGTAAAGTTTTGTATTTAGGTTAGTTTTCAGGTCTTTTGGTTAGGCATATGTGTTTCATAAACATGTTTAAAGATTTTAATATGAAAATATGATGCAGTGGTAGATTGGTGGGTTACTTGTCATCCAAAGCATGCTTAGGATTGTCATTGAGATGAGTTTGAGATTATTTTTTACCTGTACAACCTAAAAACAATGTATGACTTCATTATTGGTAGACTGGCAAAATCTTAAATAAATTGAATTGTTGAATTTGTTCTCTCTGGTAAGTTCTATTCTGACTTTTGCCTGACCAACTTATCTGATTTGATGCATCACAGATTGTACAGTTTGCGGTAGCTGGTTTCAGAACAGCATTGACAAGGCAGCAGAACTGAGGTATTAAATCATGATGGTTATGGTATGTGGTCAAGATGTATAGCTGAGGAGGCCCAACATGGAGGAAGAATTCAATCTTCCAGGCAGCACCTGCTCACTTCATCAGTTTTATTGTCAGCATTAATCAGACAGATCCTAATGGTTGCTGGAGAGATATACCTGATAACCTATAGGTATTTTTCTCACCTAAATGATAACAAGACCTTTGGAACTGATTCTATTCTGATAAGTGATGAAGTGATGTCCTTGGTCTTTTCTGATTTTGATTGGGATTTATTTAAATAAGAGCATAATAGGTTTGAATGTTCCTTTAGTTATCTGATTCAGTTGTAAATGATTTGTGCTTCCTCAGACTACTGTAGTAGTTTGTTCCCTGATAACATCTGAAACAAGAATAAAGCTATGTTGAAGTGTTTTGAAACAAAGTAACCTTTTGAGATCAATTGAAGTGAACAGTCTGGAGCTCTATCCCCACCAGTCATGCCAATGGTGTTGGAAGTCTCCTGTGAGAAACTACCTATAATCATGGATGATGCATTTGAGAAGATTGCCAGATTCAGCTGAGGTAGGAAAATCCAGCTTGGCAGCCCCTGTACTACAGCACATCCTAGAGCTGTCATGCTAGAAAATGTTACAAGAACTGGTCATACAGTAGATTGTCAGGTTTACAAAAGAAGGAAGATTAATCAATGCTAGATCTGTAAATATCTTAGCAATGCTGTCAGAATAACCATAATCTAGGTATATCGTGGTCAGTCAGTTAGCATGTCAATCAATCCTTTTGTAGTGCATGAACATGTAGCATCATGAAATTGAATAAGGGGGTTGGAGGATAATACTTTGCTCATCATGATCTTGATGCTTTAGACATTAAGCTTTACTTTATTATTTTTTCCCAAATAATCTTTGCCTATCATCATTAATGGTCTTTTTCTCTCATTCCTACAAGTGTGACCTAGTTTGTACACACATACAATCTTAAAAAGTGCTTGAATTTTGGTGGCTACCTTGAAAAGTGCTTGAGTTTGGAATCAGCTCCAAAGATGTACTGGAAAGTGCTTGAAAATGCTCTGATCTCTCAGAGCATAGATGTACCATCAGAGTTTTTGGGGTTCTCGTTTTCTGATTCCTTGGGTCTCAGAGAAGGATTACCCAAGTCACTCTGGAGGCTTGGGCATAGTGTTTTAGTGCAGCCGAGAAGGACGACTGTTGTTCTTTAGATAAACCGCAATGACCTTTGACTTTCTGGGCAAACTCTCCATAAAATCTCTTGATGCTTCCTCGCTCAGTTGTGATTAAGGAGCTCTCTCAAAGGTTTAGCAAGGTCCAGGACTTCGCTAGATAAAATATGGGGTGGTCCACCCCCCACCCCCCTTTCATTGTAACCCGTTGTAGCTGCTTCTAGCTATAAGGTCAGTGCCCCTTCTTGGACCACTAAACTGCACATTTGGATGCTGAAGCAGCTGTGGTGGGCATTTCATTTGGGACCTGGGCATGCCTTCCAGTGACAACTCTGGATTCCTTAGAGGAAAAGGCTAGGTCACTAGTAACTGGAGCCTCACATATCAACTTCCTTTCAGCAGTAATGTTCTTTATTGCCAGTGGTTCTTTGTTATTTGTTGAAATCAGTGGCTAAATTGGTAACCTGGCGGACAAAAATAACTACAGACCTATAGCTCTTACGACTATTATCTCAAAAATATTTGAATGCATCATACTACAAAGATGTGAAGTCACAATCTCCGATAATCAGTTTGGTTTTAAAAAGCAGCATTCAACAGATTTATGTCTATATGCCCTTAAGGAAACCGTCAGCTATTATGTAGAACATGGCAGCCCAGTATTTGCATGCTTTTTAGACGCTAGTAAGGCATTTGATAGGGTCAATCATTGGACACTCTTTAAAAAGTTGCTTGATATTAAAATACCTGTATACATAGTTCATACTTTAGTTAACTGGTATGGCAAACAGTTGTATTATGTGCGATGGGGAAGTGTAATATCCAGCGCTTTCCATGTAACCAATGGGGTGAGGCAGGGAGGTATTCTTTCCCCTTTGTTATTTAATATATACATAGATGAGTTAAATCGTATCCTGGGCCAGTGTTACGTAGGGTTACGTCTGCCACCAAATGTGTTGTTTCTTAACAATTTTAGTTTTGCTGATGATATGTCACTGATAAGTCCTTCTATCACAGGTTTAAGGAAATTATTGAAGATATGTGAACAATACGCATTAGAGAATGATATCATCTATAATAAACAAAAATCAGTATGCATGGTCTTTCAGCCAACTTCTTTTAAATTACCATCACCTCCCCCTGTACATCTTAAGGGCAATGCTCTTACGTATGTCGACAGTTATATGTATTTGGGTCATATTTTGAAATCCAATCAGTCAGATAATGAAGATATGATGAGACATTATCGATATTTGTGTACTAGAACAAACATGCTTCTACGCAAATTTAAAAATTGTTCATTGAGTATCAAAATTAGATTATTCAAATCTTATTGCTGCACTATGTATTGTGCTCCACTGTGGACAAACTTTAGTGAATGTATGAAAAGAAAACTAGTAATTGGTTATAATAATAGTCTTCATTTTCTATTAGGTCTTCCTAGATGGAACAGTGCCTCCAACATGTTTGTAAATTATAATGTATTCAGTTTTGAGGAAGTAATGAGAAAGTATGTATTCTCAATGATAACAAGACTATCTAATAGTGAGAACTGTATATTGAAATCACTTTGGAACTATGACATTCATTTAAATTCTCATATTATTAGTAGATGGAACAAATTACTCTTTAAATGTGCCACTTAATTTCATTCTTAACAATGCAGGGCACAGTCCATTGTTGTAGATGTGTCTGTATACTTGTAAATATGATATATATGTTCTTTTATGTTTACAATGTTTTACTTTATATCCGTATTTTAATTTAGATGTATGGACTGTGTAGTCTGAAATAAAGAATTCTTATCTTATCTTAAATTTTCTAAGCATATGTTTTCCATGTTTGTGCCCTTGTCAATGGAGCTGCTTCTCCTCTGCCAGGATGTTGCTCTGGTCATTTCTGAGGTCTTAATATAGCGCAGTAAGAAACTTAAGACACTCTTCAGAGGGCTCGTTCCTGCTGTGGCCACTCTGCATTTGAGGAACCCACATCACCGATCAGTTGCATCCACTCATGAGTTTTCAAAACATGCCAAGTAGCAAAATCATCCTGACAGACCTCAGGGTCCATCAGCTAAATTCTTCAAAGCTTCACAACCACATTCAAAGCAATGACTTCATTTGAGAGTGACCCCTCAGCAGTTGGGCCCTAGAAGACCCAGGGAGGATGTTTGCTGACCCATCCCCTTTTCCTAAGAACAGTGGTGGACAGCCATAGGGACTTTCTCCCTGTCCTGCAGGCCATAGAACACAATTAATTTTACTATATATTCTCTACATTTGTTTCTCAGTACTGAACTTTCCACTGTGTGACAATCAATACAAATCATATGTTAATCTAAACTACCTTCAAAGATGACTTTACGGTGAAGTTCTTGTCAGGGGTTGACCTGCATTTTTTTGAGAGGCTGAATTGTAAACAAAACACCATGCGATGGAACACAGATTTTACTTCCGGATCATCACCAAGGCTATATTACTCACTGTGCACTGTCGCCGAAATACACACAGACAACCACACCATAAGCTCATATTCTAAAGAATAAACAATTGCCTTTAAATCCTTACCAAGAATGCCTAAATCTAACTCTTGTATCACCACCAAACGGAGACAGGAAAAAATGATCTAAAAATAGACTGGAACTACATTCGTGGGTACTGAACCGGAACTATTAATTGTGACCTAAGGCCTGAAAGGCCCAATTTGTATGGCCAATTTTAGTCAAACTTTTATACTTGCATGCCACACTTATTTCAACTTTAAACATGAAGTCTTTTGGAATTTCCATGCAAACAAGACATGTGACGGCTGTCAGAAAGTCTGTAGTGGTGGTGTTCCACAGGGTGCAAGTTGTGGTCCAAGTGTTCTTGAGAAACCAAAACTAAATTTGCTATATCTTCCTTAATTACAGGAATTTTTCAATGCAGTAAAAACCTAAATGTAATACATGATAAGGCCTGTCTGAAAATATGTTTGAAATTTAAAAATAATGATATATTAAATTTTAATGGAAATTTAAATAAACATTTAAATTTTAAAAACTAAATGTTTTAAAAAAATTAAATTTTCACACAAGTTATAAGATTCATTTTGACAAATTTAAGGCAGCAAAGTTGATTAGTGAATGGTATTTAAAACAAATGGTAGTTTGGGTCTGTACAACTGATAACATTTTTCCCAGGGGTACTGAAGCATGATAGCTCACAGTGATTTTGGCAGCAAATTGCAATATGCCTATCCAGATGCATATAGGTGTACACACTAAAGAAACAATGACAGGTGCTATGTTCCACATTTATTGTGTCAGGTACTTGGGCAGTTGTTTGTATAACTAATAGTGCACTCAAATTTAAAGTTTTGGTGGGACCACTACTATGTTTTATAGCAAAAATGCATTCCATTTTAATGTCGATAACTACAAAACTCAACAATGTGATAGGAAAATACAGTTTCAGGGAGGTTCCACCTTACTGAACCATGGTGCGAATCTCTCTCATGAAGATCTAAGCCATGTCTTTGAGGTGCTGTATATCAGTGTGCTGATATGAACTAATCTTGGTCACTTGTAGCAGCACACTGCACATGTCCTTTATGAGACCTTGCTATCACCACCGGACTACTGGAGAGCTTCCAAACTGATCCAACTCTAACACTTTGTTCCAGATACCAGGCTAGACCTGAAAATATATAACATGTTTCACTTAATTCTAGAAAACAGTAAGATGTAGGCAGATGAAATTAAAATGTGTTGGATATGGTGATTTCAAAATAACATTCAGGTTGCAAACATGGGAAAAAATAGTAAACTTTACAGAGTGACACTCAGAAATGTGAAGCAGTGGGCATGTATTAAAGTGATAAATGCATCCTAAAAATAGATGATGTTTCTACAAGCATATTTAGCCATTTACAGGTTAAATAACTAATCAGGTAGAGTATGTATCATCAAGTTTAAGGCAATGTTGGAACGGTGAGGTTTGATCATTGTTGGAAACATTAGTACATACCAGTATACTGGAAAGTCAAATGACAATGTACCAAATTAAAATTTATTACTATGAGCAATCTTATTCATGAGGAAAATAACAGTTTTGGATATTGCGAGTCAATACAGCCAAATGTGGCCACACAGATCAACTATAGGTACCAACAGATCCTATATCGTCAACCAAATGTGAAATTCTGATCCCCAAGACTTGTAAACAAGGATGGACATTTGCATGTGTGGGACATATGCAATGTACTTATTAAAATCACATGTGCAAACATAATTCAAATGATCTGTTTGAACATTTTTAGTCTATTTTTAAGAGTGTTGGTTACCAGTTATTAAGCTCAATGATTCAATGGAATCAGATATCAGCTGATGCTGCAATACCGCACTCTGTCAAAGTACTAAATTGAAATATGTTACCATACAGAGGCATATTCATGATGAAAATAACATCTTGGATATTTGAAGTGCACACAGCCAGAACTGAGCCTTACAGGTTCACTATAGGTACTATGTCAGCCTATATGATGTACTGAATGTCAACTTTTGATCCCAAACATTCTAAAATATATGCATATTTGTTCATGTCAGCTATGTAACCATGTTAAGATTAGTTGTACAAAGTTAAATTCAAATAATCTGTTTGAATATTTCTTATGTAATCTTTAGAGTGTCAGTTAACAAATATTATTAGTAATTAATAATGCATAAAGCAAAATGGATCATTAGAATTCCCATAATATCATCTAGGCCACAATGCCGCACTACATCAATCAATATCTTAAAGAAACTGAACAATAAAATGGAATGCATTCTGTGTTCAACTTACATCCTTTTGCTGTTTTCTTACATGCAAGGGTAAATATACCTGGGGAAAGTATATTTTATCCCTTTGACCTGTATTTCATTCTCTGACAGCTTAATATGATTTTGTAGAGAACTTGAGCAGGTTCTAGTATAATGTCTTCATCTTTGTCCTCTGTCTAAATTCCCTATAACTATGTTTATAAACAATTACTGATAGCTATACAAGTAGATATGTGTTACTCAGGAAGTCACCCCATCATAACACATAAATTAACTGCTTGGACCCCAAATAAATAGTTTCAATGACCTAAAGGTACAATACAAAATAGAATTTTGTTTTCGTGTATTTTAAATGAAGGTCTCATTTTCACTTACAGAGATATTTTCTCTGATAAAATTTGACAAATATCATCTTTTGAGCTTGTATATGGTGTAGGATTATATACATGCTGATATCATTTAATATCATTCCCAATAAATATTATATATGTGCATTTTTGGTGGAAAAATTTTATTTTTTAATTTTTTTTTAAAATTTCATTTAAATTTTTAAAATAAAAATCAATTTTTTATTTTTAATTTCATTCTTATATTTTTAAAGTCATTATACATAACATATTAAAATTTCATGTGTCTATCATTAATAATAAAGTTTTTATGCCAGTTTAAACTTTACTCAAATATTGCACTGACAGGCCATAGAACACAATTAATTTTACTATATATTCTCTACATTTGTTTCTCAGTACTGAACTTTCCACTGTGTGACAATCAATACAAATCATATGTTAATCTAAACTACCTTCAAAGATGACTTTACGGTGAAGTTCTTGTCAGGGGTTGACCTGCATTTTTTTGAGAGGCTGAATTGTAAACAAAACACCATGCGATGGAACACAGATTTTACTTCCGGATCATCACCAAGGCTATATTACTCACTGTGCACTGTCGCCGAAATACACACAGACAACCACACCATAAGCTCATATTCTAAAGAATAAACAATTGCCTTTAAATCCTTACCAAGAATGCCTAAATCTAACTCTTGTATCACCACCAAACGGAGACAGGAAAAAATGATCTAAAAATAGACTGGGACTACATTCGTGGGTACTGAACCGGAACTATTAATTGTGATCTAAGGCCTGCAGACTGTACATCTTTCATTTGTTCCCATTGGTACCATACTAGACATGTTTTAAGAGGCTTGCTCTCGATTAAGGTTCATGGCTCAGCTTACCTTTTTATCTCTCTTTCTTCACACAAGAAGTACCTACAGTTTTGTTTGGATGGGTAGTTCTACCAATTTCGCCCCACCAAGAGCTTTTACTATGATCATGGGCTTCCAGTCACATTGTGTGTAGTGCCATTTACCAGTTGTACACTTAGCAAAGTTGTGCTATGAGGTAGAAATGAACAACATTTGATTTCTCTACCCCAGTAGCATGCTGAGTTTGTGAAAATGATTTGGTGACTTGAGGTGATTAAATCCACAAAAAAGTGAGACAAAAGTCAAACAGAAACTGAAAATTCCACTGAATTGGATTGCACAATGTAAGAGGGAAAAAAATAACCCCAAAATTAATAGCTTGAAAGCTGTGTTATGTATATTTAATTTGCATTATTTATTGGCTTTTCGCAATGATTATATGTTATATGCATTTGTATTTTGTACTTGACCTTGTCCAAAATGAAGTTCATAGTCTAATCGGAACGGTGTCATTTACTTTGTAAATAACAGAATACATAGCTACAATTTTCTGTATGAGTGTGGATTAAATATTCAGATCATTATTAATTTTAAACAGGTTTACATGAATTTGAGTTAAAAGATACAGTCATGATTCTGACCTTAGAAACTTCTAGAATGGAAAATTGCATTATGTGACAGTATTGCCAGAAAATAGTAATTATGACCTAGGTCAGGTAGATGGGTATATCTTGTTTATCTACAATTACTCATTTTTGCCTGAAACAGAATCTTATTGTTGTGTTCAATTTTTATTATTTGGGTGGATGTATGTATTCCAATTATTTTTTACTGGAAATACAAACTACTTATTATCTCATTAACCCCTGGTGCCACGTTTACGCAGCAGGAGGTAGTGGCCTACTTCCAAGCTCTGTAGCAACAAGGTCATGTATGTTATGCTAAAGTGGGTGGTATTATAGAAAGGGAGACAGATGTAGCTCTACAATGATACCAAATAATCTGGACGTTCTATTTGTGCTACAAAATACAGAGGGAAAAACGTAATTTTTTGAACCCAAGTTTTTTCCACCTAAAATTGGCCAGAGGTCGGAATCCGATTTTGTGTCCGAATTTAGACTTTTTGGCCTCAGATCTAAGGCAGACCGGTCTGAACTGCACACAGACAGGTGAACCTTTGCAAAAAATAGGATAAGATGGGCATTTGGAATAATGAGTGGTCTTGATACGAAAATGATGTGCCCGTTAAGCAAAAAAAAAAAAGAAGAAGAACTCCAACTGTTACCCTTCTGCTCATGCACGGGCAAAATAGCCAATGAAAAACACAACTAGGCATTAGGTTAACCGGAAAACTCTTGGAGGTCGATGTATTCAGAAATAGCCCCCAGAATGGGTTTCCTACTCGCATTTCAGGCAAAAACGACAAAAACCTCCAGGGGTTATTGTGTTAATGGGTGCATTTTGATGACGTCACCAAATTTGAATATTCCGTGCATATTTAATCACTTGTGCATCGACACTGCACATAAATTACAAATTTAGCCATTCCTTGACAATTTGTAAAAAATTTCCAAAATCCTTGTTAACTCATTAACCCCTGGTGCAGCATTTATGCGGCAGGAGGTAGTGGCCTACTTCCGAGCTCTGTAGAGTCAAGGTCATGTATGATACGCTAAAGTGGGTGGTATTATAGAAAGGTAGACAGATGTAGCTCTACAATGATACCAGATAATCTGGACATTCTAGTTGCACTACAAAATACAGAGGGAAAAACGTAATTTATTTTGGACCCGAGGTTTTTCCACCCAAAATTGGCCCGATGTCGGAATCCGATTTTGTGTCTGGATTTTAGACTTTTTGGCCTTGGATCTAAGGCAGACCGGTCTGAACTGCACACAGACAGGTGAACCTTTGCAAAAAGTAGGATAAGATGGACATTTGGAATAAAGAGTGGTCTTGATATGAAAATGATGGGTCCGTTAAGCAAAATGAAAAAAAGAAAAGAACTCCAACTTTTACCTTTCTGCTCATGCACGGGCGAAATAGCCAATGAAAACTGATGTTTCTAACAAAACAAGGCATTAGGTTAACCGGAAATCTCTTGGAGGTCAGTGCATTAGGCTGTATTCAGAAATAGCCCCAAAAATGTGTTTCTACTCGCATTTCAGGAGAAAATGACAAAAACCTCAAGGGGTTAATGTGTTAATAATATTCTTGGATTTGAATATGAGTTTGGAATTATTGTGAATTCAGATTCGGATAAGAACATTTTGGATTATATTATTGTGATACATCGAAAGACTTAGCACATCATTACACCAGTTTGAATTAATTGTAATTCCCAGTTACTGTTTCTTTCCAGGAATATTATATAGAGCTCTTTGTATTTCCAGAGAGTAATAAATAATTACACCCAAATCAAAATCTGAATATAACAATATAAATGATGACTGCTCAGATGTTGTCAGATGAACGAATAATTTTTCCAGTAAACAAGATTATATAAAAATGTAAGAAGCACAAGAGTAACCCATATGAGGACCAAAAGTTCATTTCTAGAAAAATGATGTTACAGTTGGGTCTATTACTAAAATTATATTAAAGAACATTGTAAAGACAACGTCCTTTACTTAGACCAAGATAAATATGTTTACTTTTATTGATAATGAATCTAAGATTAAACCCACTCTCAGAGAGAAAATATTAGCTATGTACAGTAGTCCCCCTCTTATATGGCCACCCCTTCTGCACCGGGAAAGTGGCCTTATAAGACAGGTGGCCTTTCCAGAGGGGGAATAAATTTATTGAGAGAAATATATGTAATGTATGCAGTTAGAAAGCTACATTCTTCAAAGCATTTAATATCTTCGTTTAAAAGTAATATTAATTATTAAAAGGTTCTTCTCGTTATAATAATAGACTTATTTCAACAGAATATGCATTAATAGTTCTTATTCTTGCATAAGCGTGATATGCGAGCGGGTGTTGTTGTCAAGCATATTGCAAAACCATTCAAAAACGTCATTTAAATCTTGGTACATACATAATTCTCTATCCATTTGCTCCATTTTCCCACTGCTGCTGAATAACCTCCTTATTGGTTATGATGTTGTTTATTCAAGTCTTTTCAACATAAAATTGTTTTATTCGAGTCTTTTCTACCTAAAATCATTCGGCAAGTTCACCCTCCCCACTTCACCCAATGTCAAGTAGAATAACCGACTTTTTTCTAAAATAATCATCTCCATTTACGTGATGACATGTTAATGTTTTATAATGATTTATTTGGATGTTGCTAACTGTATGCAATTTAATTATGCAGACGAAACTTTTGCAGAGTGGACGAAATGCCTTCTTCGTAAAGGAATGTGTTGTCACGTGATTTTTCGATCTTTGTCTGGTACGCTGTTTTGTTCAAGGCTAAGTTCACTGTTTTTGTGTCTGCAAAAATCTATTTTTAGACGATGCTGACCCTGTTATGATCTTGACAATTACTTCCGGTTGTAATCATCAGTGTTGCCAACTACAAGACTCATAAAACAACTTTTCTGCATTTAAACAAAATGCCATGTGTTTTTTTAAAGGCAGTGATCTTGTCACGTGATTCATTAGTCGCAGTCTGGTACCCTATTAATGTTTACATTTCTTTGCACTAAGTGAGAGAAGCCAAAACGGCTTCGATATGTACGCAGATTTGATCTGAACAATAGCACCTCGCGGCTATTAGGATTTGTAATCTTGACAATTATTGTCGGTAGTAATAGCCACTAATTATGAAAATGAACAAGCTCAACATCTTACTAAGGGAAGCCATAAAGGCTATCAAACCATTTTCCTGCTGACTTGTGTATTGTACATCAATACTGCCACTTCTCAGCTGTTACTACTGTTCAATAATTGTAATCTTAACAATTATCAGAGTGACTAAACCAGACATCTCATGATAACACAGCAGTAAGGCTAATCAAATTACGTGTACTTACCTTTTTGTATGCATTAAAATTTGAGTCTTTCTCGGCTTTATGGAACAAATGTGGCTTCTCGTGAGGCATAAATGATATAATATTAACCTTAGTGGTACATGTACTTTAGTCAAAACTTCTTTCAGGAATGAAAACCTGACATTGGGAAACAGAAATTGGATTACTTAACACACGTTATGAATAAAATTCGTTCTGAATACATATTACAAACAAAAATGCGGCCGCTTGTGAGGGGTAAATTTTATATTTTTGCACTAATATGCTGGCTGCTGGTTGCGTTAGCGGGGTGGCCTTTCTTGAGGGGTACTTTTGAACACAAATTCGTTGGTGCCATCAGATTCTGGCCGTAAGGAGTGGGTGGCCGCTGGTCATGGGGGCCGTTCAAGAGGGGGACTAATGTATTAGTTGTTTACAGAATAAAAAAATATCAGTGATTCTGGTCAGGTGGACATGGAACTTGATTTTGGATAAGGTCCGCCACAAGATGCAGTTTTACATAACCCATGGCATATAAAAACAAGCTGACTGAATCTCTCGTTTTGCAGCAGTTTCCGAATCTCCTGGAGTATGGAAATTCGATAGGTAGCAACCTAATTATTCTTGGAGATTTCAACTTTCACTTTGACTGTCCTATACACATCAAAACTCGTAGATTCCATTCACGTTTTCAACCTCAATCAATCAGTTAGCCGACCCACCCATAAACATGGTCACATTTTAAACTGGATTCTTTATAGACCTGATGATAATATTCTACTGTCCTCTCTGTTGTCCCACAAACTTGCATCAGATCACCTCTGCATTATATGCCATCTTGACGTATCAGTCCCTAACCCTCCACCTTTATTTGCTACTAAGAGAAACCTCCGTATGATAAACAGAATCCAACTAATGCATGACATCCCAAGCAAACCTAACAACTAGCTTACCTCCTGCAGCAGAAAAACTCAATAACTGCCTGCGTTCATTGCTTGACAAACATGCCCCAGCAACCAAGTGCAGAGTATCAATTCAAAAGTGTTCTCCGTGGTATAGCAGTGTTAGGGACCAGCTTCGCACTGCTAAAAGTGACCGCCGTAAAGATGAGAGGCTTTGGTTTTCCACCAGACTCACTTTTCATAGGCAAATCTATGAAGCTGCTAAGAAGAATGTCACAAACATAGTCCATACAGCGAAATCAGCCCACTACAGTACTAAGATCACGGAAAGTTCCAGCTGCAAAGAGCTATTCGAGATTACTAACAAGCTAATGTCAAGGAACAAATGTACACCACATCCAACTACCTTCTGTCTAGTCGACCTTCCGGACCTGTTTGCAAATTTCTTCCATGACAAAGTACAAACCATCAGAGATAAACTTGACAACACAATTTCAATTGAATTCGTCACCATACAGTGCGATACAGAATTTCAGCGGCAACCGTTTGCAGCATTTGAACCTGTCTCTAAGGATTTAGTATGTACAATCGTGATGAAGAGTGCACCAAAAGTCATGTGATCTTGATCTGATTCCGACATCACTGCTGCTTGAGTGCTTAGATCCAATATTGCCTTCACTAACTGACGTTATTAATACCTCTCTCTCATCCGGGGAATTCCCATCATTTTTCAGAACTGCCATTGTAAAGCCTCTGCTGAAGAAACCAACACTCGACCATAATGATTTAAAGAACTTCCTCCCAGTTTCTAAGCTCCCATTCATGTCAAAAATCTTAGAAAAAGTTGTTCTATCCCAACTTGTATCGCGTCTGAATTCAAACAGTCTTTTTATCAATGTACAGTCTGCATATCGCCCTTGCCACAGTACTGAAACTACTCTTCTGAAAGTAGTTAATGACCTTCTCTCTGCTTTGGATAGTGGAAAGATTACAGTCCTCACTCTCCTTGACTTGTCTGCAGCATTTGACACAATAGACCATGATATATTACTTCACCATCTCCAGCATGTATTTAGCATTCACGATACAGCCTTACTATGGTTCAAGTCCTACTTGGTCAACAGGACACAAATCGTGACCGCAAATGGAAAACACTCCAGCCCAGCTGATGTATGTTGTGGTGTTCCACAGGGGTCTGTTCTTGGACCTGTTCTCTTCATTCTATACACTCGGTCACTCTCGAGTGACATAGATCATCATCCAGCGTGTCACCAATTGTATGCTGATGACACCCAAATATACAAATCTAGCCACCCAACTGAAGTTGAAGCTACCATTCAAGGTGTAGAGAGGTGCTTTTCTGATGTGAAATCATGGATAACATGTAACAAGCTGCAGATGAATGATGATAAAACTGAAGCCATTCTGATTACAACACAAAGACTTTCTCATTCATATCCTTTACCTCAGACAATAAATATCAGCAACACCAACATTAAATTCACACAGTCAGTACGAAACCTAGGTTTTACTCTCGACAGTACTCTCCCAGTGCACCAACATGTCATAAACATATGCAAGGCTGCATATCTTGAGCTGAGACGCATCAGCTCCATTCGCAAGTATCTTTCAGTTGATGGAACTAAAACACTTGTGTGTTCCTTAGTACTTTCAAGACTGGACTATTGTAGCTCAATTCTGTCTGGTTCATCTCAATATCCAGTCCAGAAACTTCAAGAAGTTCAAAACACAGCTTCTCGGATCATCCTTAGAGTACCACGATCAGAGCACACCTCCCACATGCTCTGTACCCTGCACTGGCTATTCATTCGATCCAGAATTAAACACAAAATTTGTTCTCTGTGCTATGTTTCACTGACGGGCTTCAGTCCAACATGCCTATCTGACCTCACCCATGTGTACACACCTGCAAGATACTTAAGCTCCTCTTCAGACACTCGTATTCTCATTATTCCCACTATGAAAATGAAATCATACGGACAACGTTCTTTTGTATACCAGGGCCCAGCAATGTGGAACGAATTACCCACTGAACTTAGACACAAAGACACAGTGATCTCATTCAAGACTGCTTTTAAAACTCGCCTATTTCAACTGCAAGAACAGACTTAAAGACTTAATAATGTTTTCTTACCTTAAATATTTACAGCATGTTTTCTGTTTTCTAATTTCATGGTGTTTGTTTTTATATTTGTAATCATATCATTATATATGTTTTTTAAGTGTTGTCAAATGTTGTAAAGCGCTTAAAACTTCTAAAGATTAGGAACTATACAAAGTCCTCAAGAACTTCATTATTGTGAATTTGTAAAAAAAAAAAATTTGCAAATGAAAAATATAAAAAAAATTCTGATTTCCAGCGGTAGTCCAATATTGAATGTGTTGGTGTTCCTGTTGTCTTGAACAAGGTATTGTGCCAATAACCTAGATTATGGTGATGAACTAAGGGTCTTATGATGTGTCACAATATTATAATCCACAAATGCTCTTGTCTGAATTCACTATAATTCCAAATTAATATTTCTATCTGTACAAGAATATTATTGATGAGCTCTTTGTATTTCCAGTGAATAATAATTTGAATAAATAATTTGACCCAAATGAAATACTGAACATAAAAATAAGGCTGATTCAGCTGAAGACATGAATGCAAGAATTAATAATGTGTCAAGTAAACAACATCATATAGAAAGCACCAGGACAAGGGTCAAAAGTTCATTTCTGGAACATTCCCTGTTGTCAACAAGACAAGGTCTGTTGCTAAAAGTATAATAAAGAATATGGGAAACATCAGGTACAGCAGGTTCTTCCATGGAGGGAATTACAATGTCCTAGACTCAGATAAATTATGTTTACTTCCATTGATAATGATCCTAATATATAATCTACACTCAGAGAAATATTAACTTTATATTATGTTATTTACAAATCAATGTCACAAGTCAGGTACACAGTGAACTTGATTTTGGACAAGGTCAAGTACAAGAATCAATTATATATGTAGCAGGATCATATATTTTATAATTTTATATATTCATGTTTTAATTAGGCAGAAGTGGGTATTTTGTTATTTTATGTAATTAATGTTCATTGATGAGTGAAATAAAGTTAGTATTTGCAATTATTGTGTTCTTTTCATTTTATGCATATTTAGCCAATTAGGCAACCTTGAACCAGGATTACCTGTTCAAGTTTTATTCACTCTGAGCAATGAAACTACCCTGATTATTGCTCATGCTGAGTTGTTCTATTATAATACAAGTGGTTAAGTAACTTTCTGTTTGGTTAGTTTGCTACTCTGTATAAACAACATAGCATGAACATCATATTAGTGGTGATCATTCCATTGGAGCTTCTGAAGGGTGCTGGTCATGAGATTGTGGTAAGAAAAGTGCTTGATGATTCTTTTGTTTCAAGGAAAATGTGACTTGACCTTTGTCTGATATGATAAGGTAAATAGATCTGTAATATAGTTAATGTAACAATTTTGTTTATATATACTCTGTATATTTCCCTGATATGTATGTTGATATATTTTAGTATCTTTAATAGGTTATCAACTACATATTCTTTTCTGAGCCAATCATTCTGTCCATACACTTGTCTGTCTGTCTGTCTATCTGTCTTGTCTGTCTATCTGTCTGCTCTCTACGTTTGCTCTACACACTGATTGTTTTGTGTTTAGGTTTATTTGGTCCACTATCTCTCTAGACAGATAATTAATAAATATATAGGTTAGTAAGTCATTCGTATTGGATGTACTGTAAACTGAATCAGTGTATACATGCAAAACAATAATGCACTGATGATGCTATTGTTATTTATAGTTGTAGTAAATGCATTTTTATTGTATATGCAGGGTGTAAGATAACGGGAAAAATGAAGTTATGTCCATTTACCAACCTTGTGCACATTAACACATTAACCCCTGGCGCCGCGTTTACACGGCAGGAGGTAGTAGCCTACTTCTGAGCTCTGTAGCGTCAAGGTCATGTATGACACACTAAAGTGGGTGGTATTATAGAAAGGTAGACAGATGTAGCTTTACAATGATAACCAAATAATATGGATGTTCTAGTTGTCCTACAAAATACAGAGGGAAAAACTGAGTTTTTTTCCACCCAAAATTGGCCTGAGGTTGGAATCCGATTTTGTGTCTGGATTTTAGACATTTTGGCCTCAGATCTAAGACAGACTGGTCTGAACTGCACACAGACAGGCGAACCTTTGCAAAAAGTAGGTTAAGATGGGCATTTGGAATAAAGAGTGGTCTTGATATGAAAATGATGTGTCTGTTAACCCTTTACCTCATAGGGTGTATGGCTTTTTATCCCTTTGATATGCATGTAGCAAAGTTACCCAGTGTAGTGCACTATAAATAGAACACCTATTACCTGTTCTAATTCATATGCATAGGCCTGTTAAGCAGTGAAGTGTTTGTTATGTTTAACAGCAATTTTAACCATTTTATGTTTTTGGTACACATACACTACGTATGGAAAGATCTAAGAGAAAAATCCGATCGTTATAACTATATTTTTCACAGAAGAATTTTTTATGTGCTTCAAAATCTTGAGAGAACTCATTCACCATCAAGAACGTGAAGCTGTGTGACCAACTGTAGCTGCCATTTCTCATACTCAAAATTTAAAAGTTCTTTGTCTGCGTCTACATCACTGAATCAGCTAATTTGATAATTTATAAAAACTAATGGCTTCCCACATCAGTATCGAGCCTTTGCCTTAGTTATTGAAGCTTTCATAGTTGTGATTCTAATCGTGAAAACTCAAGTACTGAACGAAATCCACGACCTCCATTTTGGAGAGTGGAGAATACGATCCATTTACTTTAAATAGCAGATTTCGACCAGAGCATAAACAGTGACCACGTGATCTGACATAATGGTCATTCACATCAATGAATGTAGTATCTAATAGGGGGTTTTCCCCGAAGGTGGCGCTATGAAAACCCGCTCAAAATGGCTGATGTTTACAGCAGGCGTCAGAAGGTGCTTCCATGAGAATGGAGTAGAGGCGCCAAAAGGCGCTTATATGCGAATGGAGTAGAGGCGTCCAAAGGCGCTTGTATGAGGTAAAGGGTTAAGCAGGAAAAAAAAAAAAAAAAGAACTCCAACTTTTACCCTTCTGCTCAAGCGCAGGCGAATTAGCCAATGAAAAATGATGTTTCTAACACAACTAGGCATTAGGTTAACCAAAAATCTCTTGGAGGTCGATGTATTAGGATGTATTCAGAATTAGCCCCCAAAATGTGTTTCCTACTCGCATTTCAGGCGAAAATGACAAAACCTCCAGGGGTTAATGTGTTTAACCCCATTTCTTATAACAAATACTGGACTTGTATTTTCTGTTCTGTGTGTATAAGGCAAGTGTTGTAACATATATAACATATAATCATGGAGAAAATAAAACAACAAACCATACAAATGAAATGTAAGTCATGTTGATTAAAAACATGGAATAAACTTGGCCATCTCTAGATAAATGTTAAGGGAAATTACAGTTCTTTAGATCTTGCTATTCAGTTAAGTTACTGAAAACTATGAATATGTGGCTGTAATAATGTTGGAGAAAGTTTATCTCGATCATGTTGCCATTTCTAGGAGATCACCTTGTTGCTGTCAATATTGTTCACTTTTGACCATGTGACTCAAAATAAAGTTGACAAACTGGCCCTGCTGACTGAAATGACTGCTCTTTGACATGTGCTTCAATAATAATGTCCAACTTCCAAATCATGAACCATGTCGACCAGGTAGTTGTAAGGAAGAGCTCCTATGACATGCCCAGCTTTGGGGTCACAAACGATCTTCACTAATGTGCTCGATCTTGGCAATATTGGATATAGTTGCAGTGGTTCCTATATAAGAATGAAACCCATTTGTTCATCTGTAACCCTGCCACTGTTATGTTTTTTTCCAAAAAATCCATGTGCAGCAGGAGTCAGGATTTAGTTGAGCAATGCGGCACATCATTCCAGCTTTCTTTTACAGGAGTCTTGAGACACGAGGGGACACCCTGAATGAATGGAAAAATTATGAAACTTCATTAGTAGCAAAAACCCTGAATTGTCACTTTGGATTAGCATTCTGACCAGTCAAATGACATATGCATCATCTCTTGGGATTCCAGAGGGTACAAAGGGAGTGAAAGAAAAATTTGATGCAATAAATGATATGAGGAAACATTGATTGGTTGTTTTTTTTGCTAGCACTTTCAACACGTTATTTTTGCGATATTGGAGATAGGAGCAAAGGGACATTCCCAAGGACACACCAAGAGCTGGCCTACGTAGGTATCAAACCTGTGATCCTCAGATTACAAATCAGATACTCTATCAACTGAGCTGCTACATTTTCCAGAAAGAACGGAAAAAGTTCACCAAAAAATAGGGTCAGAAAATTAAAATAAGCTAGCTCTGTAAGGCAAATTAGATTTTAAAGTCATTCTGACTAGAAGTAAGCATGAAAAGAAATCTGGTTGAGTGTTTTACAGCACAGGAACACGTTGAAGGTTACATCATGCCAGGGTAATTAAGTTATAAAAAAGGACACAGGTAAGATTTTTTAAAGTGTCATTGTTTTGAGTATGCTCCCAAAATTGAAGTTCAAGGGTAAGCAATGAGTCAGATAGCAAAGTTGCTCTGGCAGTTGTAGGTTGGTAACTTACATAGCAGCCAGCGCTTAGGGAATGCCATGGCGTCAAGGCAGATAGAGGAAGGTGACTTGCCCAAAGACACACGATGCTAGTTGATCCTGATTTTGCCTCCTTATCAATAGTCGGTATATGACTTCCATATAAAGATAATAACAATATTTCATTACATGACTAGTATAGTCATAATCTTGAAGATTTTTCTGACCCTGTATGTAGCCGGTAGTCATACATGTGCATGAGAAATATTGGAAGATACAAGTTGAATTGATTCTTTGTATTAGGGCATGGCAGTTAACATTATTCACTAGATCTTAATCTTTCAGATGGGTTTTATTTTCTTAGAGAACAGGAGATTAAATTCTTAAAAGGCTTGTATTCTAGAAAGTGGGTGATGTGTCCATGTAAAGTGAGTTGAAGCAATTTCTTTGAGGATGACATGTCCATAAGTCATCGTCAGTTTAATCAATATCGGTAATATTTCATAGCCCTGCCACATCCATTGGAAAATATTACAGATAGGTTCAATTCTGCGTACTTAAATAATCAAGTTGCCCAGTGTGGAGAACAGTCTAATTCTCATATTCTACAGAAGTGTTTGATTTAAGTGGCAGAAATGCTGTGCAGCTTCCTGTTGATTGCCAGTAGGACATAGATATTGAGCAAGCTTTTGTCAATGAAGCACTGTTAGAGCTAAACTAATGTAATGGTTTGAACAAATAGAACACACCTCAATACTCTAATATTAACAATGTAATGAAATGCCAGTCTAGCAGTGTGGGGTAATTTCCTTCCAATTATCCTGAACTAACTTGCTCATAAATATGACAGCCAATATGCTACCAATCATTACAGGGAATTTTGTGTCTGCTCACTTGCAGCCCAATCAATAGTATTCAGTACATAATAAACTCTTTGTAAATGACTCGGATATTATTTTCATTTTTCATGTCTGTTAGAGCTTACTGGTTGCATTGTCACATTTGCATTCATGCAGATCTTTGTGCAGATGGATGGATATGTGCATGTGCTGCAACAGTTTTCAGACGTTTGGTTTAAGAAGTTTGACCCATTGGATTGGTGTTTCCACACAAATCTCAATGTCCTCAAGAGATGTTGCCAGATCTAGCAATCCAGGCTACATTCAGGTGCTTGAAAATCTTGTATTTCAGAATGTCTCACAAATAAAAGAAATTGTCATTTGCTGTAAAAACAGGTTGATTCCCACAAACACTTACATACTGTCACAAAACTGTGCAACTTTGTCTACATCAGTCAGATTTGGGTTCGTAAATATCCCTATCCATTCATTCCCAATGCTCTGCGGTGTTTCAGCTGCCAGAAATGTGGTCACCACAAAAAAGCTGCAAGAGAAACCCAGTCTGTTCCAGATGTGGGAAGGAGGGTCATGATGGATCATTGTACTGAGAAAAAATCTTGTGTGAATTTCCAGGCAGAACATTTCTCACACTTGAGACTGTCCCAAGTGAAAAGTAGAGGATGAGATTTAATGCATGAAACAGTGAAAAGCATCAGCTTGTCTGCACCAATGCTGCTAAAATTGAGAAGAAATTTCCACAAATGCTGTGTGTACCCAGAAAGACATAATATGGTTACAACCTCAAAAAAACTAAATTCACAGTCACGACACCACTAATACCCATGCTATCAGCTACAAAACTGTTAGCAAAATGAAGAACTCAAATAATCAGCGGTGGTTCTTTCCGCGGAATTCCCGGTTTCTTCCTCCACCATTAATACTGGCCGCCATGTATAGCCTATCGTGTGCTGAAAAATGGCGTTAAGCCCCACAACAACAACAACAACAAATAATCAGTGTTACAATGAAGACATGATATAGATGAAAGCCTACCAAAATCCAGCACACAGAAAGAACAGCAAACCACTGGCCTCAGTCAATGTATATTGAACAGTTTCCTGCACCTTTTGTTTTTCTTGGCAACTTTAATGGCCACCATACACTTGGGATTTGTAACGATATTAACAAAAGGGGGATGAATATAGAAGCTTCTTGTTTTAAAAATACAATCTTTGCCTTTTTAAAGAGAAATGATATGTCTACCTGCATCCTGCCACTACTCATCCTGAGAGCTTACTCTGCTGTCTACCTCTTTTACTTGACTTCTAGGATGTTGGTGACAACCTATGTTTATGAAGTAATGTTCACAATCCTGAAGGGCTTGGGCAGATATGGAAATTGATGAAGGCAGATTAGGAAGTGTTTCAGTGCCTTTGTGAGTCAGATCTGAGAGCTGATCATTTAGACAACATAGTGGATCCAATACTCATATTTGCAAAGATACTCCAGGATGTTGCTGGAGATAGAGTGCCAAAAACTTTGGCAATTCGTAAACATTTCAACAAACCAAGGTTTGATGATGCATGCAAAGATGCCATCAGGGAACCAAGAAAGGTCCTTGCACATTTTAGTGCCACTTGAAAGCTGAAAATCTGAATAAATACCATATACACCAGGCTGAAGCTCATCTCATCATAGTATTTGAGAAAATAAGAAGAAAACGGAGATCCTATGTGTCTAGGTTGAACTCACCCTGCTGTTAACTCCTGATTGGATATGGCAATCATTGGCAAAAATAGATGCAGCTATATCAAGCATTTAAAAATTCTGATGAAATATCACAACTGTACCTGAAATCTTAAATATATTGGCAGAAAGATTCTCAAAGAACTGCTTGTAAAAGAATTGTTCAGAAAACTTGCATCATATCAAAACTTTAAAGTAAAGGGTCTTCCCAGTTTGTAATGTCTTGATTTAGCCTATGTCACTTAAGCAGAATTAGATGATATCCACTGTCCGTTTCTGAAAGAATTACTTGACATGGCTCTAAATCCACTGCATCACATTTGCTGTAAAATTTGGGAAACTGGCAACTTACATCTGTCTTGGTGAAAAGCAATGGTAATGCCAATACCAAATGAGTAAAGTACCATACCGACTCCTCCAGCTATCATCCCATAGCATTAACAAACTATTTGCAAAACCATGGAATCAATGATAAATGAAAGAACATTCTTGTATCTTGAAACTAGCAAATTACTATCAGATTAGTGTGGATTTAGAAAAGCACAATAGACCATCTTGTCAGACTTGAAGTATTTATTAGAGAAACTTCTTAAAAAAAGAACATAAACTTTTTCGACTTGGAAAGGGCTTAGAACACCACATGGAAGTATTACATAATTAATGACCTGTCAAGTCTAGGTCTGAGAGGCTGCCTACCTAGCTTTATTTCCAATTTATATTTTAAAAATGGAAATGCCTGAGTGAAGGTGGGCAGCATCCTTTTTTAAAGCTATCCTATGTAGATGGGTGTACCAGAGGGCATTATATTGTGACTCACCCTATTGAGTAGAAATATTAGCAGTTCAGCGAAATGCCTTAACCCAGGAACTGACTGCTCATTTTATGTTGCTGACTTTCTGATCTGCTATGGAACAAATGGTATTGAAAATCATCGTAAGCTTAAACAGAGTTCAGAAATGAGTGAAAGAAGACCGATTTAAATTTTCAAACGAAAAGGCTTTATGCACACCTGCTGATTCCATCACATTCATGATGACCCAGAGTTCTCTTCATAGTTGTCTTATTTCAAATTTTCAGTTTTTCTTTTTCTCTCACCATAAACTAGGTTTTCTTCATTTTAGATACTGCAGGGATAAATATCAAAAAACCCAGGATTTAATGAAAGTCATGGTCACAGACAAACAATAGTGGTTCAGGGCAACAACGAAATCCACAAAAATTGGTATGCCAAGAAAATTAGTGATACTACATCATCAAGCGAAACCTTTATTGAAAAATTTTAATCCTAATACAAGGAACATTAATTGTAGCACAATTATTAAATGAATCACAGTGTGTATACTTTAATTTTCACAGAGTATTGAAGATGACACTTCACTGATTTTCAGATCACTGAATCAACATGTGTCTATTTAGTGGGCTGGTTCACATAAGCGTTTTGGGCTAAATAATCCTAAAATTGTTGAATTAAACATGTCCAACATTCTCAAGGCAACAGATAATTATGTCTGATCTTTCACACATTTGATTTGAGCTGCAATTATCCATTCAGCATCAGTTGGCTTCATTGAGGGGGTTTTAAGTCTCGTAATTGAAGTTGGCTTGTACATGAGGCAGGCTGAAACAAAGGAGTGATTTCATTGTTTTCAATTTAACATCTTAAAAAACTTTGTTCTGAACACATCAGATGACACTGCTTGCTAATTGCATTGAGCAAGGGGCAGCTGATCATGTGTTCACATATGGAATAATGACATTATTCGAACTGACTGGGATCTGAACTTGTGTCTTTTACCACTCATAAGCCATGATCTTAATGCCATGGTCATCGGAAAGTCATTGATGGTTCAGCTTTATGGTCAGAGATTTAAGGAAAAGATAATATACATGTTCTTTAAATTGATTAGTAATTTAGTGTCGTTGGTTGCATCAGCTTCCTTGGATTTTGAGTATTAGTGAATTTGTTTTGTGCTCATACAGGTGGCAGTACTGCTTTAACCATTGAAGTGATCATAATTTGTTGTCATGTTTTTTGGGGTATATATTTTATTTAGCGTATTTGTAGAGGTTAATCCATTAAATTAAATACAGTAAAATATGCAAACATTCAGAAACAAAACCATAAATTTAAGTACTCACAAAAATGCCATGTTTTTCAAAACCATGATTATCAAGACCCACAAAAATAAATGATACTACAATAGTCAATCCTAAATGTAAATGGACCCTGCAGACATCCAACATGGATGCCAGATTGAACATGTTGAAAATCTTGTCACTCATTCAACTGTATTGATGGTTATATTGACAGTCTTCTGTATGGTATCTATTTTCTCTTATGAAAAGGATGTTGATTTTACATCCATGGTTGTCACATAATTTGAAAATATGGCTGTGCAGAAATATCCTTGATGGTTTCAGTGCTTAGCAGTTTAAAAAGGAGAAATGGTTAGATCTTGAATTCTGGAAAATTCTTTTTAAACAGTAAACAGTATCCATCATTTCAAAGGACTCTTGTTCATGGTTCGTCATTCACTGAAACAATAATTGATATTTTCATTAATTGAGCAAACTTCGTAATTTACCATTCAATCGTCCCTTAATTATTGGATATTTGTAATTCACTATTAATCCTTGACTGCCGGCTTTTTATAGATTTCATATCTGCTAGAAATCAATTGCCAGAAACCACAATCCTGTTGTTTTTGTGTAAGCAGTATAATCCCCCTCCTGAACACTAGCATATCAAAAAAAGTTTTAAGTACCAATGAGAATGTAGTTTTCTGCAGAACCACAAAGTTTTGTATCAATAAAAAGAAAAAAATTCAACATAGTGCATTATAAGGCAACTACCTCATTATACAGTATGTGGTGTACTTGTTACACTTTGCTTGATGTTGTAATCAGAGACTGAAGTGGTTTTGCACCTTAGTCAACTCCTACAATCTAAAGTAATGTGATTATACATTCAGAAGGAAAGTTTATGTAATAAAGAACATGTGTTATTACTGTTTTCGTGATGTTGAATATAAACCTCCATTTCTTTATATCATTGTTATTGGTTGCCAATGCAAGGGAAACCTCCTACACCCATATGCCTTTCTTATACTACCTCTGTTCCTCACTGGGGGCCCTGGGTGGCCAAGTGGTCTATGGCACTTGCATTTACAGATCACTCAAAAACATTTCACTTCTGTCTGCTTGAGTTTGAGTCTCTGTTTGACCAACGTGGGGATGTGAGAAAGCTTGCCAGGAGCTTCTTGTGGGTCAGTGATTCTTCCAACACACTTCCTCCACCAGATATACTGGCTGCATTTTATAGTCTCTCATATGCTGAAAAATGGCGTTAAACAACATAAAATCAAAACCAAACTCTTCCAGAGAGACTTTGCCAGCAAATAATGTTGCAGTGTTGGTTCATTTTTCATCATTCCATTGATCATCTGGTGTTGGTGTTTAGAGTGAAGTTTTTGTTTATAGGGCAATATCCCATGGTTTAATCAGTGGATATAATCACTTTCAGACTTGGACCCTCATAAACTTTGTGTACACTTCTTCATTTTTTAGAACTTTTAATTAGCACCATATAGCTTTTGTTGGCTCACCTGGTCCAAAGACAAAATTATCTAAGGAATGACCCAGAATCTGTGATGCATCGTATGTCCTGCACCATCAACAATTGCTTGTTAGCACAAAGGAGTCCATATTTGATATCCAATTTAAATCAGACATTAAAAATTGGTTATGTCATCAAAATCTTTAGTGAGTTTGTTAATGAGCAGGAACCATTGTAAAGCACTACATGGGCCAACTTAGTGAAATGGTGAACATTTTAATTACCTTAGGCAGATGATCAGTATCAGGCCACTTGGTCCTCTTGTTGTGTTGCATTGCCATTGCTAATGCACAGATGCGTAGGTGTGATCTCACATGATGGGGAAACAAAATGGTAAAAGTAGTTTTTGAATCGGGGAAAGATGGCATTTGATCAGGGATGGTCTCTTGACGGGGACCTCTAAAGAAGAAGACTACTTTACATGCAGATTCTTCAAGGTATGTAGATTTTTTTTTTTATGAGAAAATGGGTCTTTACATGCCACTTGCTTTCTACTTGTACTGTATGCAGATATTTTTTTCTGGAACACTGATTGTCAGCTCTCATTACTTTGCATGGAGGTACAGTCTAAAACTTGTAAACACAAGTCTCTGAAAGATATCAACATATTTAATAAATTTATCTTAATCTTAAAAATTTACAGAAATGAGTCACACAGTGGTTATCTGCTGCTTTGGTTATGGTTAGCATCATATTGTAGTTTCCTATCCAGGTGGCAATTGTGAATGGCATCACATTGTAGTTTCCTATCCAGGTGGCAATTGTGAATGGCATCACATTGTAGTTTCCTATCCAGGTGGCAATTGTGAATGGCATCACATTGTAGTTTCTTATCCAGGTGGCAATTGTGAATGGCATCACATTGTAGTTTCCTATCCAGGTGGCAATTGTGAATGGCATCACATTGTAGTTTCCTATCCTTCAGAACATATCAGTATCAATCAAGTCACTACGGAACTCAGCCTTAACAAAGATAGTATTTAGTACATCTGTATCATTTAAGTCTTTATGGAACTAAACCTCAACAAACTTGAGTATATCAGTATCATTCAAGTCTCTATGAAACTCAACCTTAACAAAGATAGTATTTCGTACATCTGTATCATTTAAGTCTCTATGGAACTAAACCTCAACAAACTTGAGTATATCAGTATCATTCAAGTACCTATGGAACTCAGCCTCAACAAATCTTAGTATATCAGTATCATTCAAGCAGCTGTGGAAGTTAGTCTCAACAAACATAGTAATTAGTATATTGGTATCATTCAAGTCTGTACGGAACTAAACCTCAACAAACTTTACTATATCAGTATCATTCAAGTACCTATGGAACTAAACCTCAGCAAATGTAATTTTATCAGTGTCATTCAAGTCACTATGGAACTAAACATAAACATGAAGTATGTTGCATATAGTCTGTAGACAATAACTGTATCGGCAGCTTACCAATTAATCTTAATTTTCATTGCAATTAATTATAGCTTTAACATGAATTGTATTTAAAAAATAAAAAATGAACTTAAAATGAACTCTATGACATGCATTTCAATCCACAATTTCAAGAATATTTAATATAGATGGTAGTAAACACAAGTACAGCTTGAAACAGGCATCTTGTACATGTTAATTTCATGAACATGCAGCTGTAATTCAAAAATTATTTGTAAAATGGTTATACTCAAATTCTGTGCTATCTGGTTGGCAAATCTCACTTTTAAATTAGTATGAACCGTTTCAGCAATATACAGATCAAATCTTTTGGCAAGCAACTATTTCCTTGTTTTCCCATTTGTACATAGAAAATAACATTTCATTTATTCAATAACGTCTGACTCCCATGCAGATAAATGGCCTCATCAAAATTTGGAGATGGGCTCAACATATAGGCCATGTCCTGTTTGTGTTAAATAAAATTAGTACTTTTCATCAGATGATAAAAGAATCTTTTGTTTTGTATTCATTCCAAATAAATTGAATGAAACTTCTAAAATAATTTCAAGTTTTGCTTACCAAGGCAAATAATAGAAATTATGTGACTCATTTCATAAACTTAATAAGAAACGAGTATTCGTGTAAGATTCTTTATTAGCATAACCTCAGAAACCAAATGTAGGTGAAAACCTAATTATTGCTCTGTAAAATGACTGTAATTTATTTTGCAGACTGTAAGGAAAGATAATGATTACATATTTGTATTATATCACATTGCTGCATGCATATCCATCTTAATTTTCTGTTTGATAGCTATCACAGCAAGCATGCTTTTACATCTGCCAGCAGATAGGCTAAAGCAGTAGACTAATTGTTTTTCAGAATGGGTGAAAAATATTTCTTAATGAGAATGACATTATTGTGCTGAACAAGGTTGTGTTTTTATTTAGTAGTAAAAAGTCTTTTTGGTTCTTGTAATTGCTTTTTACTGGCTGTATATCATGAAATGATTGCTTTTGACCGCTGCAAGTTTTCTATGAAAATTTGAAGTTGTAGAGGCAGCTCCCATGTCATGTTGTCAGCATTATCATTCCATCATATCACCACTTTACCAACAGAACCATGTTGTGTGTGTGACCATGTTGTGTGTGCGTGCGTGCGCGCACGTGCGTGCGTGTGTGTGTGTGTGTGAATATATGGGGTCTAGAGTAGTCCAAGTTTCCACCCTGTCTTGAGTATTTGGACAGTCAACCCCAACATGACAGTCCAAAATATTTGGAAGGGTATCTGAAAGGTCTGAAATATCTGGAAGGATATCCGAAAGGTCAGAGAAATTTGGGGTAGGTTGAGCATGTAGTGTTAAATATGCTGTAAAAATGTATACTGTCTGTGATGTGGCAGTGTTAGTAATACCTGTTAAGTATTTGTGTACGTTGTGTAATGTGTTTACCAGTGTACAACATAACAATGTACTTGTCAACATCAGTCATGGCAGACTACACTAGTAGATCAGGGTCCATGTGTTTCTGCTTTTTATCTTGAGTGAACAGCACAGGTCTGCCAGCACATGATGTGATTGCAGGCCTGGACCAAGTCTATACTCTTGCAGTGGGTTACCAGCTTTACAGAGAGAGAGGATTTTGTGTATTAGAGCTTATATTCAGTGATTTGTGCATTACTTGGTCCACCCAGTAAGAAGGTCCAGATAAGATGCCTCTGGATGATGAGCTTAAAAAGAGAATATCAGTCTGATTATCCTTTATGTGAGTTGCATCATTTCCCACTCAAATGCCACTATCTGGGCTTGCTTAAAAGTTGGAGCATACTGTGTTTATGTGTAAAGCATATCCAGATCTGTGGTCACATGATGAGCCAACTAATAGATTGGGGTTGACACTAATCATTCTATTTATTAAATGAACAGCAAAGACCCTGACCAGCCAGTGCATCATTTCATCACAATTCTGGGTTTATGCAGTTTGTACATGGATGTCATTGGAATACAAGGATACATATGATAATAGTAACCTGCAGTCTTTTTTAGTCCTACAGGTTGGACTAGAAGAGGTTATGGGATGCCCTGTTGTCCATCATTGTTCATCCATCCATTGGCACAAATTTGTTATTGCTACTCCTCCTAAACTATCTGGAAGATTGCCATGAAATTTTGCACACGCACACATATTCATCCCAAAGTCAGATTGGACCTAAATGAAAGGGGCACTGCCAAGACAGCAAATATTGCCACCTCAACCTTATGTGTTGTCTTGAAAATCTTGTTATAGCTACCCCTGCATTGATGGTCATATGAACATGGAGTTTTCACTAAAAATCTTCTTACAGTGTCTAAAAATGGTGCCAGTCTGATGTCCAATAGCTGCCAGCTTGAAATCATGTTATTGCTACTCCGCCTGAATGGAAATTTGCATGGACATGGCTTTTTTTTCCATCTGGAGACTGTTTTTTGGTGCTTAATAGGTCTTAAAATGGTGCTGTTCCAACATCCTGCATGTATGTGGTCAACCAAATGATCATAATGAGAAACTTATTGCCACTCTTGCTGAATGGACGGTCATACTAACATGGTTTTGAGTAAATTTAATTCCCAACAGAAATATCCAGAGACTGAGTTTAATTTTAAGCATCTAATATTACCCTGTGTATGCTTGTGAACAAGGTTAGAACCTTGCAGTACTTTGCCATTTAAAAAATGTCTCTATCACATCTATCTTCCAATAGTTTAATGCCATGCAGTGTATGATTGTTGTGTTTGTTAGGAAAGGAGTATGTGTCTGGCCTGGTAGATGTCATGAGGTCAGTAACCATAGGTATAGCATGTTGTGTGTGTTAGGAAAGGTGTGTGTGTGTCAGGCCTTGTAGATGTCATGAGGTCAGTAACCATAGGTATAGCATGTTGTGTGTGTTAGGAAAGGGGTGTGTGTGTCAGGCCTTGTAGATGTCATGAGGTCAGTAACCATAGGTATAGCATGTTGTGTGTGTTAGGAAAGGTGTGTGTGTGTCAGGCCTTGTATATGTCATGAGGTCAGTAACCATAGGTATAGCATGTTGTGTGTGTTAGGAAAGGTGTGTGTGTGTCAGGCCTTGTAGATGTCATGAGGTCAGTAACCATAGGTATAGCATGTTGTGTGTGTTAGGAAAGGAGGGTGTGTGTCAGGCCTTGTAGATGTCATGAGGTCAGTAACCATTGGTATAGCATGTTGTGTGTGTTAGGAAAGGTGTGTGTGTGTGTCAGGCCTTGTAGATGTCATGAGGTCAGTAACCATAGGTATAGCATGTTGTGTGTGTTAGGAAAGGTGTGTGTGTGTCAGGCCTTGTAGATGTCAGGACATCAGTCTTCTTAGAGGTATAGCATTGTATTGGGGATGGGATGCTGGCAAATGACAGTTACAGTTTGTGTTGAAATGAAGGATTAAATTACATTTAATATTTTAAATATCAATTTAAAAGTAATTAAGAAAACAGCATGAAAGTGGATGATGTTGAGGCGATCTTAAACTTTGGAATATAGTAAATCTGCCTACAAGTTTGTTCTGGTCTCTTATTTTGTTATTTTATCTTTCTTTTCATTTTATATTATCTAAAAGAAGGTTTAAAAATATACTTTGCCATGCAAGAACACTGGGCCTCCTTCACTTTGCCCGATTCAACATCCAGCTTTATTTTGTGTGATTTCTTAGTTTCGCAGACTCCTGTAATGGTTCTTGGCCAATATCCTAATCATATTTCCATTCTACTTAAAAAGTTTCACATTTGCAAAATAGCCTTCACTAAAATATTTTCATCTGTCCCTCTGGATTTGAATGTGATTTCAGAATGTTTCAAGTAATTTTTTGATAAATTGGAGGAGTGGGTTTGCAATCCTTTAGTGTTGTATTGCATGCATATCTTTTGTTGGCCATAATCTTTGGAGTGAGAATACCAAGCGCAGTGACAGTTGTTAAGCTTCCAAGGAAAGTGTGGCTATATCTCCACGTGGCAATTTGTCAGTCAAATTTGTCAATATACATTTAATACCAACAAATTGTAGACCATCCAGGTGGCCTAGTATTTAGAGTGTCTGCCTTGGATGCAGGAGGTCATGGGTTCAAACCCCGGTGGAGTCATACCAAAGACTTGTGAAAATGGTACTAACAGGACTGGTCAGCCTGGTGTCAGGATAATGTGGCTGGGTGGGACATGATGCTACATGTCTGTGGCATGATGCCCCAGTGCTAGACATCACTATAAACAGCCACACTGCAGACATCATAGCGATATGACTGAAAAATTATAATTCTAAATCACACACATACACACACACACACACACACACCCCTCTTCGAAATGAGATTTTTAACACATGCAATTCCACAATTTACAGCTGATGTTGCAAAATCTTGTGCATAAAACCAGTGAAAAGTGATCTGATCATGTAAGAATTTATATTCACTGATGCTTTTAGCTGAAATTATGATTTTTTTTCTTGAAAAACCATACAAATAGCACTGCATCAAAACTAAGTTCCACAAACTGAGCATATATTTTGGAACAAACTTTTCATACATAAAACTGTTGTTGCAGAGAGGACCAGTCGTTATCTTAAATACAAAATGCTCTTGATTAGAACAAGAAAACACGCACAAGAAACTTTTGATGAGGAAAACTAGGTCATCAAAATCAGTTAGTGGAAGACCACGAAACTTGATTGTGTATTTTCTTTATTTCAGATGCACCATCCAATACAGATGAAACCTGCAGACAGTGAAAAGAGGAATGGTTAGTAGCACCCAGAAATTTTTATACACATCAGAATTTAGGAGCAAATCCTGCCCAGACTATCGTGTAGTTCAAACTTTCCAAAAAAGACCACAAACTGGCCATTAAAAACAAGTGTCCTGAATTGGGAGATCTTATTTTGGAGGACAAGTTTGCACATTTATGTAGTAAACTGGACTTGGCAGATAGTTACTGAGGTATTGGGATTATTCTTTTAGGTCACATGCACAATACTTGTAGAAGCTTCCTGGCTTGCTTTGGTTTGCTGTTTTATAAGAAGAGAACACAAGTTATTTAGTGCCTATTTAAATACAAGATGGGAACACAAGTTATTTAATGCCTATTTAAATACGAGGTGGGAACACAAGTTATTTAATGCCTATTTAAATACGAGGTGGGAACACAAGTTATTTAGTGCCTATTTAAATACGAGGTGGGAACACAAGTTATTTAAGTGCCTATTTAAATACGAGATGGGAACACAAGTTATTTAATGCCTATTTAAATACGAGGTGGGAACACAAGTTATTTAGTGCCTATTTAAATACAAGATGGGAACACAAGTTATTTAATGCCTATTTAAATACGAGGTGGGAACACAAGTTATTTAATGCCTATTTAAATACGAGACGGGAACACAAGCTATTTAGTGCCTATTTAAATACGAGGTGGGAACACAAGTTATTTAATGCCTATTTAAATACAAGATGGGAACACAAGTTATTTAATGCCTATTTAAATGCAAGATGGGAACACAAGTTATTTAGTGCCTATTTAAATACGAGGTGGGAACACAAGTTATTTAATGCCTATTTAAATACGAGATGGGAACACAAGTTATTTAGTGCCTATCTAAATGCATTGTCCAAGGACACACAGCAGTAGCTGACCCAGACTGATCTGATTACGGAATTTTAAGCTACACCCGTTCAGGTCCAAGTCCACCGAATGACCACAACTCGTGTCTCCCTTTTGTTGTCTCATGACATGCAGGAGAGTGTCAGCCTATTCTACAAGCTGCAAGCTGGCAGGGTGTTCTCATGGAATCGGCTTGCCTTGACCAGTACATTACTTCCATAAAACCTTTCTATAGGCCAGAAAGAAAGGAAAGAGATGTTGCAAATTTTCTGATACATTATTGACTTAATAATTGTCAGATGTAATGAAAAGAAGAGTTAAAACTAGAAAGCTCACAGATCCATAAAGAATATTGTACATGTTTGTAAATTCTTCTGAAAATAAAAATAACCAAAATAGATGAAAAAAAATCAAAACCAAAAACAAATGTACTAAAATAAAATTAAATGATAAATTGATTATTTAAATGATAAATTGATTATTATCTTTTAGTATACATTCCTGAATAGAACAGTTGGTATTTCTTGTCTAAATTAAGGGCTTAGGCCTCTTTCCATTGTGGCAGAACGTCTATTAAACACAAGTCCCTTTTACATTGTAACACGTAGTCCATTCGTGGCAGAGCGTCTATTAAACACAAGTCCCTTTTAAATTGTAACACGTAGTCTATTCGTGCACCTCACATGTCCATTCACAAAACAGTATTGAACATCATTGATATGTTGCCAGAACATTACATCCCGACTGAAAAAAAATTTGACTGAGAAAGAAAAGTGAAAATACAAAAAGGTATGTCAATTTATTTCATCTGAGAAATTTTTGAGAACAATCCACACATTGCATAAGGCATAGACTTGAGTTTTCACCAGTGTGATTTTAAAAAAGAAATAAAGTTGACCCTGCACCAGTATGTGTTATGTTATAATCATCTTGACGGGATTAATCTGTTAATTAGCTTGTGTTGTCATGTCAAAAGACCATTTAAGTCTTCAGCAGTTTTCAAAATAAAGCCAGCAAAAAGCCTGCCATGTAAAGAAGGTAATTACAGCTGCTTTTTGTTTTCCTTTTCATTTCAATGTTCTTGGTGTCCTTGTTATGAGACAAAATGCTTAGCAGTTTTGTGTCAGTATTAAGGTCTATATGCAGAGATGTTTGTATTTCTCTTTGATTCCCCAGTACATGATTTTCCTTTTGTTATTTGGTTTTGATACCAACAGGAAGTTATTTTGGATTAGCTGTTTCATTATGATATGAGTGTTAAGGTTAAATTCAACTTTTCTGTTGTTCTTTTGGTCCATATTTTAGTCTCCAGGTCCTGCTTTAATAGAAATGTCGAACTTGTTGAAATTATTAAAAACATGCCTGGGTGCTGCTTTGACCAGACTGAGTTAGCTCTGTGATCGGAACCTGGCATTTCTTTATTCCGGACTCCTAAATTTAAGATATTTTGCCTGAAACTTTTTGTCAGATGCATATAGAATCAAAATTACTTTGTATTATTTTACAGCTTACTTAGTCTTGGCTCTTTCTGCCGAGTCCATACATATGGGTCTGTGATGAACAGTAGTGATATTCTTAACCTCTGGAAGGTGGCTACAAAACCCATGCTTCATAAATGTCATTGCAAATGTTGAATATGTTGATCTTTGGGAGAGTAACTGTTGTCAAATCAAACATCACTTTTTCAGTCCTTGGCCCTATTAGAAAAGAAAAAAATGCTGCAGTTTCTGCACTAGCGCAAGAGAAGATAAATTACTGCTGTATTTCAAGTGTTACTTAATCCCATAAACAAGTGAAAAACCATTTCAATTATTCCATTTTCATTAGCTTCCAAATGTCAGTCACTAATATTAGAGGTTTATCTTTGAGCAGTATGGTCCCAGAGGCATGCTAGCATCACCGTGTCATTTCATCCTATACATAAAACTCTCATGTCAGGATTTCTTAAGCAAAATTCAGTCTTGACTTAAAGGTGAGACTACTACTTACACAGCCTGTTTGGGGTTTGTTTTTTAGGGGGGAATTGGGTGAGCTGTAGGCCTATATTAATTATGAATACAAGTTTATCTTCCTTTTTCTTTCAGAAAGTTGCCTCTCTTTAAAGGTAGTCCAGCAGTGCTGGATGAGTTTTGAGTATGACTTTAATTTGACCAGTCCAAAGACTTCGTATTTTGAAACTGTAACCTTCCCTTGACAGGATGTGTGCCTCGATTCACCAAAGATAGCCTGCACTTTATTGTTACCACTCCTACTTAAAGTTCATGTAAAGATGATGTACTGTAGCCTTTCGAACTGTTACACAGGATAGATGATATACTGTAGCCTTTCAAGTAATCAAACTGTTACACAGGATAGATGATATACTTTAGCCTTTCAAATAATCAAACTGTTACACAGGGTAGATGATATACTTTAGCCTTTCAAATAATCAAACTGTTACACAGGATAGATGATATACTTTAGCCTTTCAAGTAATCAAACTGTTACACAGGATAGATGATATACTGTAGCCTTTCAAACTGTTACACAGGATAGATGATGTACTGTAGCCTTTCAAACTGTTACACAGGATAGATGATATACTGTAGCCTTTCAGATGATCAAACTGTTACACAGGATAGATGATATACTGTAGCCTTTCAAATAATCAAACTGTTACACAGGATAGATGATATACTGTAGCCTTTCAAATAATCAAACTGTTACACAGGATAGATAATATACTGTAGCCTTTCAAATAATCAAACTGTTACACAGGATAGATGATATACTGTAGCCTTTCAAACTGTTACACAGGATAGATGTGTAACAATAAAACCGGGTTGGATTTCGGATTTATAACAACACTTTTGATGGTGATACAAATACAATGTTTATTGATGAACGACTTGAATGGAAAAAGAATTATGATTAATACGTGCGTGTATAAGATCCAAATATTCGACAAAATTAACACAATCTGCACAAACCTAATGTAACATAAATATGAATACAGGTAAATGATCTTACACAGTAAAAGGACAAAGATTAATGATTCACAGTAATTTCACACGACGAAAAGAATGATGTGTTTTACTCAAATAGTAACAATGATGTTCTTTACTCATATAGTAAAATGTGTTCACTCAAATATTGAAAAATGGGGCACTTTACTCAAATAGTAAAATGATGAAAACAAAGGGACAGATATCATACAAAATATCTTTACAGTGTCAAAACACTGGGTATAACAAACCCCAAAATTAGCCCATGGCTAAAAAATTACCTGCATGGAGTAACACAAAACACTGTCACTAGCAGACTTGGCTACCAGTCACACTGGTCAATCAAGCAGCCAGCATTTCAGGTAGTCACTGACCACCATTCAATTCCTTGATCAATCAGGCAATCAGCGCCCACCAATTCGATCAGCAATGCCCGATCACCTGCTACTCGACCAGCAACACACTGTTCACTCAGCTCTACAGCTGCTATGGTTCAGCTTTACAGCTGGTAGCCTGTCAACTCTGATCAGCTGAAAATACATCTAACACCGTGTACTGTGAATGACATGGGCATATACGATAAAACGTAATGACGTTATATACAGTAAGTTATACAAATTACATTATCGGCACTACATTACAAAGCAATAAGCAGGTTCAGAAGTGAACCAACCAGTGTCCAATAAGAATCCTATGATACTAAACATTTCTTAAAAATGCAACTTTATACTGCTAATATAAATCTTTTGCTAAGTCACAAACAAGAATAGAACATATTTGCATTATACTACGTAAGCCAAAGCTATATAGAAAATATGCAAAAATAAACTTGGTAGTACAATAGTTATAATATATATAAGAAATATTAAATAAATCACATACCTCTACTGCTGAAGATGTGCAAGTCCTTAAGTAGACTGCTTACTGACAAAACGTTTCAATTATGTTTACATTAGTAAAGATTTAGTCTTCCGTCGAGGCATTTATACACAGATGATGCATCTGTGCACTTGATGTATTCGGTTTTTCCCATCAAAAGCACTTTACATGTGTGGCATACGATGAACCGAACTCACTGTTTCAAAATATTGTACAATATATATAAATCACCCTTGGGTATCATTGTGCACAAGAAAACGAAACCCGAGTACATGTATTTAATAAATAAAGGGATTTATACAATTGTGTGACGAGATGTACTGTGGCCTTTCAAATAATCAGACTGTTACACAGGATAGATACCTGTTTGTAATCTTAGCAATTAACAAAGACTAAAGACTGTATCCCACGGGATGGAGACAACTTGTGCTGTATCACATTCAACCTGACTAATGTCACAATGGTATTTTATTTGACTAAGTGCTGCATACCACTCATTTAACTTAGCCCATAGTCTTGATCAGAATAGCAGAGCTTTGTCATGACTGAAAATAAAATATTTGTATGTAGACCATGAAGTCAAATGCTGCCCATTTAAAATGAGATTAACACAAGTGTTGATTAACTGAGAAGACTGAGTGACCTGGAGTGCATTGTTTGCCTCATTGTACAAAAATGACAATCTAATGTTCATCCATCAAGGCGATGAGGACCACTTTTGTTATCCAGTGTTATAGCGGAATGACTGGTCTGTGAGTACATAGGTGGCTGATGAGGCCGATGTGGGCTCTGAATGTTCTGCGGCATTGTGGACAGGGGATGGTAGCAGCACTGGTTGTGGGGTTACTGGCTCAGAAATTTCCTGGCCTGCCTTCATTGTTCTGCAGCAGCTGGCCTGTTGGCCTCGCAAGCTGCAGCTCCTTTACCGATGGAGATGCACCACATGACCCTGTCCTGGACACTCTGCTCCCACTTGTCATAGCTAACCCCAGAGTTCTATAATGACATCATCATGATGTCCTTATAACGTTTTCTTTGGCCTTCTTTGTTGTGTTTTCCTTGTTCAAGCTCGCCATAAAGAGGTTTTTTGGAACATGGCCTGCCCATCACAACTGTGATTGCATCAGGCTGGTGTAGATGTTGGGCAGACTTGCTTTGGCAAGGACCTCAGTATCTGGGATCCTGTCTTGCCACTTGATGTTGAGGAGTCTTCTGAGGCAGGTTGAGTGGAAGTGGTTTAACTTCTTTGCATGCTGCTGGTGCACTGTCCTGGTTTCGCAGGTGTATAATAGCATAGGGAGTACTATCAATCTGTACACCTTAAGTTTTGTCTGTAGACTGCTGCATCTTCTGTTCCAGAAGTTGGCGTGTAGTGTGTGTGTGTGTGCGTGCGTGCGTGCATGTGTGTGTGGACTGTCAAAATTTTAGGAGACTTCTACTGGGTACCTGTCGATCCTAATGATTGGTTTCTGAATTGCCTTTGTTGTGGGTGCATACATGCCAAGCCCCCAAGAGAAATACGAGCATAATTATTACTAATAAAAGTGGCAGAATAGTGTTATCTGAGCATAAAAAGAACAATCTATATATTACATGCCATATTTACAAAAAACTTTATGAAAAACGTACATTTATTTTTGCTACTTCTCTGTCAGAATTGGGGATTAGTAATTAGTACAAGAGTATAGACCAAAACAATAACATAAATTATTTCTGCACAATATTCACCTTAACTAGTCTACATGTCTATCACTATCGCTGAATGGTCATGAAGTCCACAAATGTTGAAGGTTGTATTACGTCACTGTCAAATTCTTCTTTCAAAATTTGTAAGTGATATTGATATGACCTTTTCCTGATGCAACATGTTTTTTAAGTTTAGCATAATCCATCTCCATTAATACATGTCAGTCATATAATATCCAAGAGTCACATTGATAAAGCCTGTTTCTGTTAATGTCTGGTGCCATTTTTGTTTTCGTTTTAAACTGGTCTGCTATGTATGCATGTATCAAAATATAATGGATCTGTAACATGTGGTTTCACATTCAAGAAACTTGTCTGTTTCTTGGAACTGTTTCATGTACAGTTAATATAAATAGAAAATAAAGAAATTAGACAGTCTACTAATGATGGATGAACTTTCTGAAGCCAAGTCACATGACAGGAGCCTTGAACTGTAATTGTACATGTGTGTCTCGCTCGCTTCTGATGTCTTTGATCTTGGAAATATTTTTTGTAGGTTTTTAAAACAATTTTAACAGGTACTGGTTTGCCTAGTTTATTACCCGGGTACCTGCTTTAGCATTAAAGCCCTGACAGATCTTCAGAAACTTGATGCTGAGATGTACAGATCTCGCTGTGATATAGTAACATAGAATTTGTGGCTAATTTTTTAGTCAACATTTTTCGGGCTCTGTTAGAGTGGAGATAACAGTTTTAGAATTGAGATGATGGGTAATGTTGTACACGTAACGAGATGCTGATGGTACTCCAAATTTATGGTCTCAGGAGATCAATCAAAATTCTGTGATGGTTGTAAAATTCTTTAGACCACTGCCACTACCACCACCCCACACATGTATAATAAGGTCTGAATTGTTACAGGAGTAGTTCCAACATTATAGACAAGCAGTGTCATATTATTCCATTTTGGTGGGGTGGGTGTATGTTTGGTGGGATGGAAATAGCCAGTAGATAGAGGTATATACTGTGTTATAATTACTACAAAACATCATGGTCAGTCTAAGCATGATAAAACGCCTGCTGATCAAGGTGTGCCTTTTTTGTGCTAAAACCTTGTCCTGCTGATGATACCAATTAACTGACACATCATGATAATTAAGCTAGTGATGGTGACACTCAGCAACTATTATTTTCTTGTTGACTATTTTCTTTTGTTTCAGAGGAGAGGAAGTTGTTTGTTGGTATGGTTTCCAAGAAATGCACAGAAAATGACATTCGAATGCTGTTTGCACCATTTGGGGCAATAGAAGATTGTACAATATTACGTGACCAGAATCATCAAAGTAGAGGTAGATATAAAGTTCATTTTATCTTTTGGAACATTATGAGACCAAAAGTTGTTGATAAATTCAAGTAGTCAACCTATTTGAAACTTCTTTTCATCTAAATATACCTTTATTGTTATCTAGTCATGCCCTAGAAGCTAATGTGCTCACACACACACACACGCATGGCATCATTCCATATTTCTGAAACTGTTTAAATGACCACCCCAATCCTGTGACTGCCATTGTGTTCAGAATGCATCTTTGTTATCTGCTCGTCCTTGTAAAATATCTGTATACCAAATATAATCAGCCTTCTGAATTGGTATTGAGTCACTGTTATAAGAACTGAGTATCTGAAAGGGTGTGCACACACACACATGCACGCACACATTTGGATGGATCGTGAAAATCCAAACATGTGACAAATTTAGCAAATAATTATTTTCGCAGTAAGATGTTGACAACCCAACCCCCCGTATATTGGGGCTGATGTATCTTCAGACTACCATCATATAATGTTCCAGCATGTCTTGATCTGTGGTTCTGTTGAGGAATTTGAATGATTGAAATAGGCCCTAATGATAGCAACGATGCTCGCTCACAATTCCTTGTCATACTTTCAGGTCTGTACTGCGTGTATTGTTGGATATTGGATATTATTTGTTTCAGTTGTATTTTTATGTGACAGCCAAGTTCAGACGTTAAGTACTGTTTAAAAACTTAAAGATGGATATACATGTGGTTCACTGTATGGTGGAAATGGATTTTTGTTTTCGTATTTTATCACCGGTTTTAACAAAGGGGATAGATTGTAACACTCTTTCTGCTCTCATTTTTACTTTCTTTTGTTTCCTATTGAGAGGCTTCTACTTTGATCAGAGTGGGCTCCCTTTTAATCAGATTGCCCCTCGCACTATCTTTTGCATCAAGGGGAATAGTTACCAAATTTACTTAGTCCTAGATGAAATCCTGTATGCATAGATGCACAGGCATACAGACATTTGGTAAGGCTAATCACAGTATATTTGAAAAAATGCACAGATAGCAATTGGGGCTTGATATTTTTAATTGCTCTTTTCATGTTGGAGAAGAGACCATAATGCAAGTATGAATTTTGCAGTTTATAAATGAAAGGTCCTTATCTTTGCCCAAACATGTTAGAACAGCATGAAAATGAAGAATTTTGTTTAATTTTTTTTTTTTTTTTCGTGTGTGCAATAAATCCATCTGTTGCATTGTTAATATGTCTCATCTAAAAGACAACAGTAAAATTACTTGGCCTTTAATTATTCAAATGCTTCATGTGGACTGTTGGTTGGTGGGTAAATGAATACAGAATCCATAGTTACCAGATCAATTCCATCTTAATCAGCTTGTTCTGTACATGGTACATGTACAGGATGGATCCAATTTCAGTCATTTTTATTTTAACACAGCTCAACAGTCTGTGATTATGGCAGGCTTGGTGATATTGACTGTTCCTTGAGAGATTAAATTTATTATCAACATGTGGTTGACTTCTTATGATACCTAGTTGGTCCTGAAGGAACAGGTACCAGTCATACATCCATTATGGCTGCCATGACAGTTGTTGTGAAATCTTCTTGTCAGTACTCCTCCGGAATCTGTGATCATTATGACATGTGGTTTTGACCAAAAGACTTCTGATGACATCTACTTTCTCTTAAATGAAAATGGTGCCAATCTGACATCGAGTATGACCACCACAGCAGCTAATTTAAAAATATCAAGAGATGGTTACGACACAGCAGTTAAAAAGAAAGAAATGGTCTTATCTTGAATTCCTAGAAATTTTTTTTGCCTTATAGTGTCAGTCCCTTTGTAGGAACTCTTGTTTATTATGTAAAGGCTGTCATAGTAATTAAAGCTTAGAAAAAATAAAAAGGCCAAATTGTACAATTTGTAATACTGGAAGGAGTAAAGGAGGAATTAAGAATATGTAATTGCTGTAGAAAGAAGCAATAATCTGAATAATATCGATCAGTTCCCATAATCAACTTCATGACTTCCATTCTGATCCCATCCCTATTCAGAAAGTAAATAAGCACCCCACTCTTTGCCACTCCCTTCACCTCTCACAAGCGAGGGAACAAAAGATACAATTTAAGGAAGAGGAAATGATCAGGATGTTTATAGAAGGGTTGTTCCAAGTCTTCAGACATGTCCTAAAAACTATCTGTAATAATTAAAAGGCCATTAAAATCAGCATTTTCTTAGAGTATACAGGTCTTCAAACGTGCCCCTCAAAATTGTGTTATAATTAAAAGTACATTAAAATCGGCATCTTCTTAGACAATACAAGCATTGTTGATTATCTGCATTGAAAATCATAGCCTGTCAGTCACCATGGAAACAGCTTGAACCAATATCCAATCTTTTAATCTTCACAGTTCATTTCATATACGAAATCGATGATCACGTTTTGTGGATTAATTAGCTCTTCAGTGATGTTCCTTGATTCTTCTATGAGTCGGTGTTTGAGTACACTCTCGTTAAAGTTTCCTTACATGCACTTCATTAATAATTGGTGTCATATACAGTCAAACCTGTTATAAACAGGCACAAATGGGGAAAAGGCCAAACAGGCCTCTTAACACAGGTGACCTCAGATTGGAGGTTCAGGTTTCAAACTTGTTTTTTAAACAGATATTGTGCACCAGATTTATACTCTTGTTTTTTTGCCATTACATTTTTATTCTAAAGTACATTTTGCCCCCAGATAGATTTCTCTAAACAATGCAGGTTAATTCAGGTACTCAACTTGGCAGCAGAGAGATCAGCCAGTTGAAAGTTACTGTGACTTGAGTAGGGTATATATGTGCAAGATAAAACGTGTTTAAACTTCATGCCTTTACCTAAACAATATCATTCTTGTGAAAACAAATGGCTCATTTTCATATAGACAGTGGACATGGTTGACTCACTTGAGTGACAGTTTAAAGATTTAAAATATAGTTTGGTTAAGAAACACTTGACCGTTGACTGCAGAAAGCAGGTGACCATTTTCATACATGACTTTAATCAAGGATATTCTGTGAGGGAGGGGTATAGAATGCAGTTTAAACCAGGTTTCCATCAAATAGAGATGTCCATTAGGCTTGACTGTATCCCCTGAAGTTACATCTGATGCATCTACGATACTTTGGTTATCTTTGTTCTTTAAAAACACTGATGCACAATAGAAAATTAGCTCATTTATAGGAGTTATAGTCATAAAGTTGGGATGATTCTAAATTTTTTACTGTGATATGCTTTTATTCTGAAGCTCTTGTACAGCCATATACATACAACCATTAGGTTGAAGGGTGACATAAAAGAATTGCAAAGTAATCACTTTCACAATGAATGCATCTTTTTCATCATTAGAGAAGGCTTGGCATTTGTAATTCGTCTGCATAACAAAACGGTTGACTACAAGAAATACATAGTGGGCATTTTTCATGGAGTTTTGAGGCCACAAGTTCCATTTAATTGAATCCCAGGCTGGAATTTTGAACTGGATTGAATCCTAGGCAGGAATGTTGAATCATTTACTTCTTGCTGTGCATGAGACTGGATTGGATACCATAATCAATGATAGGAGGGCACACATGCTGTTGTATAGTCTTTAGTCTGCTTACAGTGGATGGACTTCCTTCTTACCATGATAACTTGAAACTGATCCTCTTAAGATGCAGACATTACTGACCATAATCCTATGTAGAAGATAACAGCTTGATCCATAATCCCATGTAGAAGATAACAGCTTGATACATTATCTGCAGTTGGTATTCAGCAACATAAAAGCCTGGAAACTTTTTTAATCTTCCTTGAACCTTTTTCATGCCAATACTGCTGGTATTTAATTCTTCTGGTAGCTAATTGTAGAATATACCATCCAACCCTCCCTCCCTCAAATAATTAGCCATTTTGGATTTGAAAGAGCATGTCAATAAGGCATTCATTTGGGATGATGTTCTGAGTATTTCAATGGTAAGGTGAGTTTAAAATGGAAAAACTAAATAGAGTAATGGCAGTACCAGTATTTTGTTGGGGTGGGGGAGGGAGGGAGGGAGTATCTTGGGTCTTTCATTTACTACATTTGTGGTTGAGAAGTTCCAGAATCCTTAAACTTTATTTACTACATTACCTTCTTAGCCCCTAATTTGATTAAGTATTGCAGTTTCATGGACCATGGCTCTTGGTTCCATTATTGAACCAGCCACAAAAAAATTAATCTTGGGTATTAGTAGCTTATCATCAAGTATAGAATTACATAGAGATTTTTAAAATACTACTTCATGTATTTGCTTTTTGTTATTGTGGGTTTTTTTCTTCTTTTCTTTCAGGTTGTGCTTTTGTAACATTTGTAAATAGACAATCAGCTCAAAATGCCATTAAAAGTATGCATCACTCACAGACAATGGAGGTAGGTCAGTTAATGGAACACACAGGTAATTGTCATCTTTGTGAATTGTTCATTATTCATGTCATGCTGATTGTTTACTTCACACGGCTCATGGGATTTTTATTCTTTCTAATGATCTCATTCCATGCCATTGATTTAAATCTTTCACATCTGATATAACATTTGATTGGTACTCTCATTTCCCAGTTGTAGGGGCTTATAGTGTTGCCAGTGTCTATCCATCTGTCTGGTTAAGTTCTGCATATAGGTCAGTTTTTGTGCACATTGATCAGTCAGGTTCTTTCTCTGAATCTCTGCAATGCTGTACTGTACCGTTCTGTGGTATAATAAAACAAATTAAACAAGACTTACCAAGACATTTGATTGTAATTTCATGAAATCTGTAAGTGTCTTGGTGATCTCTTGAGATGACACTGATCATGTGATTGGTCAGTCTTGAGAGCGCACAAAAATGGAATCATCAGTATACCATACATACATATATACATACATACATACACACACACACACATATCTATATATATATATATATATATATATATATATATATATATATATATATATATATATATATATATATATATATATGTATATATCTGTGTGTGTGTGTGTATATATATATATATATATATATATATATATATATATATATATATATATTCTTGCTTGCAAGTCAGATCCAACTGCAAGCAACATAGACCTGATCTGCCATAACATGATGCACCAACAGTTCTGGGTCAGTGTTGTTTGTTCTACTGTTTACTTAAAAAAAATCTGCATATACCAAGATCTGACAGCATATATGTGTTGGAAGAGCTGGGTCTTTGCGGTTTTCAGTTGGATCCAACTTGTAAGCAAGTATATCGACAACTATTCATGGGTGTGTATCAGTAAAGGTTGGCATGTGAATACTAGGACACTTGTCTTCTTCATAAAATTACAGTCAAATATCAGTTTTGTTTAATTTTTACATTTAATTTCACTCATTTCTTTGATTAAGCTCAGCTAGATCTGTATAGAGACATGCTTCTATTTGTATAAATCATTAAACAAGAAACTAATTAATGACTTTATCTACTACATAATAAGTTACAAATACTTCATGCAGCTTTATGAGCTGATAAAACCTCTTTACTAAATGTATTCCTGTCTGTTTTATGTTCGGAAAGTTCAGTTAGCAGCCCATCCAGCTGCCTTTGGGATTGTTCCTAATGTTGGCTTTTAGTGCTGGCAGCAGTTAGTATCCTGTCCAGTTGTCTTTAGGATTGTACTTTTTGTTAGCTTTTAGTGCTGGCAGCAGTTAGTAGCCCATCCAGCTGTCTTTAGGATTGTACCTAATTGTTAGCCTTTATTGATGGCAGCAGTTAGTAGCCCATTCACCTGCCTTTGGGATTGTTCATAATGTTGGCCTATGGTGCTGGCAGCAGTTACTGGCCCGTCCAGTTGCCTTTATGAGTGTGCCTTTTGTTACCGTTTAGCTTTTAGGATTGTACCTTTTGATAGCCTTTTAGTGCTGGCAGCAGTTAGTAGCCCATCTGGCTGCCTTTAGGACTGTACATAGTGCTGGCAGCAGTTTGTAGCCCATCCAGCTGCCTTTAGGACTGTACATAGTGCTGGCAGCAGTTTGTAGCCCATCCAACTACCTTTAGGA
>JAECUM010094828.1:0-21517 GCA_016617855.1 Megalonaias nervosa | reverse complement strand
GTGAATGACATACGTATGTGACCAGATTGTGAAAAAATCTGGTCAATTAAAGAAGTTTTCATTATTAAGGCAAAAACTTCTTTTTTCAACCTTCGTAGGAACCCTTAATTTTCAAAAATAAGGTCTCTACAAAGTTGTAGGGTTCACCCTCTCTGCTGCTCTAAGTTTCAAAGTATATTCTGGCTTTTATTTTCCATAATTTGTGGTAATAAAATTGATTAATTCTGTGTATATTTCTTTATCTGTAGTATCATTTGTATATAGCAAGTTTTTGGCATCCACCCCAACCCCTCGTATTTTCCACGTATTTTGTTGGTGATCCTGTATCTGTATGATGCTGTGTTTTAACATCTTAAAATAGTATGATTCTTAGAGTCTGTGTGATTCCCGCATAGGTGGCAAGGTGGGACCGTACTTATTAGGTGTCTTTTAAATGCTATTTCACCAGTCACCCATGCATCATGCAGGTATAGGAACATTTCTACTTTGTTTGGATGTGATCCTATACCTGCCCATTTTTTTCATATTCCCCCCCCCCCATTTAGTTCAGGATTTCCTATCTCTATTAATAATTTTTCATTAAAAGTGTCTTCATGTAGAGTATTATATGTATTTTTATCATGTTTCTCTTTCCAAATTTTTCCATTATCTCTGTATCTGTATATTAAGTCCCTTATTCTTCGACAGCATAAGGGTGGTTCCAATAGTATAGTTAGTGTATTATTGGAAAGCATAAGAGTGGTTCCAATAGTATAGTTAGTGTATTATTGGAAAGCATAAGAGTGGTTCCAATAGTATAGTTAGTGTATTATTGGAAAGCATAAGAGTGGTTCCAATAGTATATTTAGTGTATTATTGGACAGCATAAAGGTGGTTCCAATAGTATAGTTAGTGTATTATTGGACAGCATAAGGGTGGTTCCAATAGTATAGTTAGTGTGTTATTTCTAAAATAGAGCCGTGGAAATGGCATAAATAACCATAAATATATATGTACATCGCTTACGACGGGTATTGTGGAGAGCTCAGATTAATACCCCTAATCCTCCTTTCTCCTTTGATCTATATATGTACTTTTTATGCAGATAATGTATTCTGTTATTCCATATAAAGTGCAAAATTCTCCCTTCGATGGTATTTAACATAGCTTCGGTAAAGTGTACCATTTTTGTGATATAGTTCAGTTGGCTATACATGTAGGTTTTAGCAACCTGGATGCGCTCTATTTGATTTAGTGATGTGTGTGTGTGACCAAGTCCTAGTTTGTTCTTCTACCTTCTTCACTCGTGTTCGGTAATTAAGATTAGTATATTTCTTCTTATATATGATTCTTGAGGCTTTTACATGATTTTTAATTGGGTTTGGTGGGAGGCTTGGGTGGTTTCCCCGCCAGTTGCCTATTAATAGAATTTCTGTTTGTCGCGATTGATTGCTGTACCAGAGTTTTTCCCAAATTGCATGAATTCATTTGTAGATGCTTGAAAGATGAACCTTCTCTGGCTAAGTATGTACAATCGTCAGCATGAAGCTGAGTTTTAAATTCGCCTTTCATATTCGGTATCTTAATCCCTTGTTTGTTAGTATTCCTTTTAATATTTCTATAGTAGCATTGATCGGGGGCATCCCTGTCTCACAGACCTTAGAATCATGATGTCCCCTGTCAATGCCCCATTTATTATTATTTTTACGTTCTTTACGCATACATAGTCTTTATCCAATTTATTATGTTAGTACAGAATCCACATGATTTTAAGGCTTTTATAATGAAGCCATGCTCTATCCAATCAAAAGCTTTTTCTTGATCGACCAGAAACACGGCTCCTTTTTCATCCTTACTAGTTAAGAAATCAATAACAGCCCCAACTGACAAAGTATTGTTTAGTATATTACGACCTTTCTCACCGCAACTTTGGTTTATGTCTGTAATTGATTCAATACATGTATAAGGACAGAATTTTTGAGTAAAAATAATAACATTGAAATTTTCTCTAAATTGTATTAAAACTAATTTTTCATTGGATTAATTTTTCATTGGATTATATTGGAAGTAATTTCCACTAAAATATATTGAGATTAACTTTATTTATTTCATATTACAACTATATACTATTTGCGCCCTTACAAACAAGTGCAAATCCCCCCCCCCTTCCGTATTATACATTGTATGCTAAGTCAGCAAAACAGTACTTCGTGGCAAAATTTTTAACATTCTTTTCTGACTGAGTAAGCTATGATTCAACCGTTTTCCTGATACGAATAAAATACTGATCAGGCGGATTATGACGTAACGAACACACTCGCTTCCATTAGGATAGACTAGAGCCTCCTTCTGATTCGGACGAACTAGCGCTTTACCAAATTTGGCCAGAATAATGCTTAAAGCAGTATAAATAGCGCTGGGCTGCCTGTATCATCAGTTCGTTCGTCCCAGAATCAGAAGGCTTTGTCTATCTTCTTACAGCCGATTTCCGCTACCTCCGCATTGCCAAGCTTCCCCAAAGGAATGTAACCTTATCTACACCATTATGAGTGATTCTTTAAGAGAGACTGAATTCCTCTCTCTCTCTCTCTCTCTCTCTCTCTCTCTCTCTCTCTCTCTCTCTCTCTCTCTCTCTCTCTCTCTCTTTCTCTCTAATCATGGGCCAAGGCATCTCTTAAAGATGCTAGTATTTCCTTCTCAGAGCAGGGAATGAGAAGAAGGTTATGATAACAACAAACTTTTCAAAACTCATGTTTTCATTCTGTTAGTTATAATCTTACTTAATATTGTGTAGTTTGTATTGAGTAACGTTATTGGTCTCCAATTTTTAATTTCGTTTCTGTCACCCTTCCCCTTGTAGATTAAAGTAAAAATCCTCATCATTTTTGGCATTTTCTCTCTGAATAATATATTATTATACAACAGTTCTAAAAAATTAGTAAGTTTATTTTATATAAAAATCGCTGGTGAGTCCATCTGATCCAGGTGATTTCCCTTTCGTTAAGCTATTAATTGCCTTGTTTATTTCATCAGCAGTGACGAATTTGTCACAGAGTTATTTATCTTGCTCTGTTATCTTACTGTAATTAGTATTAAAAATGTAACTGTTTATTTTACTGGCTCAATATTCTGAGTCGCATAGATATCACCATAGTATGCTTTAACATCTTCTAAAATTTTATTTCTGGCAGTGTTGTTAATTTTTACACACTATTTTTTTAACTTTACCTCTTTTCATTTCCAGCCTTTTGTATAGCCCCCTCCCTTTTGACTAAATATTGCTAAATTTCCCCGCCCTCATTTTAATTCCTTGTGCAGTATATTCCTGAATTATCCCCCTTGTTTTTCTATTTTCTTGTCATATTCTGTTTTGTGTCATTCCTTTTTCTGTATTTCAATATATTTCTCTTTAATCCATTGTCTGTGTAGCTTTTGGTTTTACTATATTATTTGGTTATCTTTTTAATCTCCCTTTTTACATTTTCCTAGTTTGGCATGACATCACTGTAGCTGTCTGTATTTAAATCATCCAGGCGGAGATGAACAATGCTCACATACTCGCGTTCTAATAGGTGAGCATTGTTCATGTTCCATAACCCTTGTCCTCATTTGATCGTATTATTGATTGTTAAGTCAAGCTTGACTGGCTTATGGTCTGAAATTGGTTCCATCAGTATAGCACAATAACTAATAGCATCAGTATAGCCTTCAGATAAATAAAATGTGTCTAGTCAGCTTACCCTATTATTTGCATATTTATTGGTGTAGTTTCTTACGTTTCCACGTATGTAATTATACGCATCTGTCAGATTATTAGTTTTTAGGAATGTTTTTATTAAGTTATTTAGTTTTTTTTATCCGATTCTAGCAGTCCTTCGCTCCTGTCTAGATAGGTTGCAACCCAGTTAAAGTCTCCTCCTATAACACATGGGTCCAGAGCACAACACAGTATATACTGGGTTAATTTAGATATGAAATTAAATTTTGTTTTACAGATTCCCCCAGTAGGGACATAAACGTTAAAAACATTACACGTATTTAGACTTGTATGTATTAATCTTCTCTGTAATTCGTTAGGTGTTTTATTTACTTCAAGGTTTAATCCCTTGGCGGCACGTCGCACAACAGTAGCCACCCCAGATGTACTTCCTGTTGGGTGGTTGCTTATGAAAATTAGGGCGTCTAGTTCCTCTTCTAATTTTTTTCTTCTATTTGTTCTGAATGAGAATTATGTCATAGTTTGCAGTTGGTTCTTTAATTTTTCAATTTTGTTAGTTATACCATTTACGTTCATAGTCAAGATACTTAGGTTTAGTCCCTCCATCATAGCTATGACGATGGTATTGTACAGTTACTGAATTGGTAGGCATAAAGCATAGTATATACATGTAATGTGAGTACAAATAAGCTTAAAATTGCATCAGTTTGTTTTAGTTTTATTTGATCTGTATTCTTCTAGACTTATTATTTTCCTTCTATCGTCTCTTGTAAGGGAGACTGTTCCTTTTTCTGGGTACGTGAGAAAGCCTGCCAGTAGCTTCTCGTGGGTCGGTGGTTCTTCCCGGGGTTTTCCAGGGTTCTTCCTCCACCATTAATACTGGCCGCCATGTATAGCCTATCTTGTGCTGAAAAATGGCTTCAAACTCTACAACAACAACAACAACAACTGTTCCTTTTTCTCCGGGCAATCGCCGGGGTCTTTTGTCCCGTGAGCACGGGATTCTACAGTTTGCAGTACTTTTCTATCCGGAGATATACGTCTCCTGATAAAATCTACCACTTCAACCTCGTACGGAATCCTCGGTGTTGATGCTTTTCTTTTCCGTTTTGTGGGTGCTTTTGGTGTACATGATTGCATTTCATTTCCTTTGCGGTTTGTGCCTCCTTGAGTTTTCCACTCCTCAGGCTTTTGAGTTCTATTGGGGGTTCTATTGCGCCTTCGAGATCAATTGTTTCCTCAACGGGCTTTTCCTCCGTTGAGTTGGGTTCTTCATGCTGTTTATTTTCTGTACTTTCTGTTTCACTGTCGCAAGCAAGGATTTTTTTCTGTGTTTGGAGTTACTGTTTTCGCCAAACTTTGGTTCTTCTAGCACAAAGTAAGGGGCAGTGTTTGTCTCTACCAGAATTAGTTCTTGTTTCTTTAGTTTGTTTTGTTTATTTTGCAATCTTCTAGCTTTTTTGGCTTTCTTTTTTTCTGCTGAGCTCATTTTCTCAGCAGGTTCCCATTTTAAGGAAATGTCATGGGAGCTATTTTAAGTCTGTACCTCGTCCTCACACTGGACTTCTGGGGTCTACTGTGTATCTGAGGTCGTGTTTTTATGTTTACATCCTTATTTTGTCCTTCCATGTTGTCATGAATCTCTACTGGGTCCGGTATTGATTGGAGGGCATTTTCTGTGGCCACGTCCATTTTCTGGACGGTCGCCGCATATGTAGTTCTAGATGTTGGGTTTAGACAGTCCCTAGGTTTGACGAACTAAATGGTTGAGGTGGGGTGCTCCCAATATTTTATTTAAACTATTATAGAAGTCCCACCCAGGTTCTATTTTGTTGGAAGTAAAACTTAGTGAAAGATAGATGTAAAGCTCTAAGCCCCCATTCAGCAATGCCGACGGTTAGATGCTTAAATATACAAAAAGGGTTGAAATTCAATGAATAACAATTTAATACCAATTCAATGATCAAATAATTCAAATTTCCAATTATACTCCTTCCGCTCGACCCTTTAATAAGCCTATTGCATCACTTGATAAGCAGTGTGAGGTTGATTTCCACCTGTCCTTGTATTCTACTCATCTGTTGTATCCTTTCTCTCTATTATTTCTCAGAATTCTTTCTCCTCTTCCTCCCCTACCTTTCTCCAAACTCCTTCTCCTCCTCCTCGACTTTCTCTAGATTCCTTCTCCTTCTCCTCCACTTTCTCCTCCACGACTACAGTTCTGTCGATTTCGACTGTCTGGGCTACACTCTCAATTCCGTCTCCAACTCTTGAAGACTTGGGACCCAATGGAACCGGAAGTTCTCTGTCCCCTAAAAAACTTCCTGTGAAAACACAAAGACGGTACAATCTTTTTCCTTAGCCCTCTCATCTCACACTACACACAGCCTATCATCAGATGACGGCTATTAAATTTCTTTGGTCAATTTGTCGTTCACATTGAGATACCCATACGTTCTTGTATGGTAAAACAAACATCATAATACAGCACGGTATCAGTTACTTCTTATACATTGTTACGAGTCTAGGCTCTTACAAAAGGTAACAAGAAAAGAATGAAGACAACAAGCTTTGTAAAATTTAACAAATAATTTATTTCCCTAGAAAACCAAGGTAAAAATGAGAAAAAGAACTTACGGTTTTACGAATCAAATCAAAATTAATCCTAGAATTTAAAAATAGAAGTCCTATTATTAAAAAGTCCTAAATGAATCACAGTTCAAATCCCAATGAAATTCAAGATGGAAGGCGATGACGTCTTCGATAGTCACCGTTGTACTGATGTGTTAACAGTTCTTTGTTGGATCACAGAAAATAATATTCCAATTTTGAATTCCGAATAAATTTCAGTGAATGTCTTTGTCCAAGAATTCTGTATGAACACACACACACACACACACACACACACACACACACACATATATATATATATATATATATATATATATATATATATATATATATATATGGCGTTATATATATATATGTTATATATATATATATATATATATATATATATATATATATATCCAGGGGAAACACATCACTAATTCCATAAAATAGAATTTCAACTCAGACTGGTCACAACAAAACACCTTTAAGTGTCAAAGGTTTAAAGCCCATCTGGCTAATTCTTATGAAGAAAACAGTTATACACTAAGTTAAGACGTAAAACAGATTCCCGTATGAGGGTCACGTGGTCATCCTTCCAGAAGGAATAGAAGTTTGTTACATGATAATTATTACGTACTCCAGGCATATCCTTGATTCCACTGAACGAATCTTACTCTTAGAATGAATAAAAAAAGTATTAAATATTTTTTTTTTAAAGTTGTTCACCCAAAACTGACACTGGTTCTGAACCAAGGTCAGCAACTAGATACAGTGTTTCTACTACTGGTTGTTTATCAGTAAAATAAAAAAAAAGTCAGGTCAAACAGAACTGAACTCAATTTCTAAAAAAAATGTCAAATCCAGTAGACAAAGTTATCATTAAAATAATATGTAACAGAATAAAAATTTTTTTACAACTAACAAACAAATAATTAAATTACATATACATAACAACATACATCAATAAATTCCATCACATTAGTATATGTTCATAATCCCGTTATACTAACCAATATCACAATAATCAGACGCATTTCTTTACCTTACAACTCATACAAAGTACGCAAATATTCAAATATCCATGCTCTGATATATGCATATGTCCATAGCAACTAATCTTACATACTTCAACCATGTTTCCAAATTCACAAATCAAGCATGTGTAAATTCTACGAAGTGACCTAATAGCGAATCACAAAATTAATTCTGACCACAAGCTAACAATCTACATAAGTCCGCCTTGCATCTAATAATTCTCTACGTAAGGCTCAAGCCCATTTCTCAAATACGCATGTAAATGAAATACTACAAAGGTAATTCTATATACTAAACGATCCTTGTAATTAAGTGTACATACTACAAATAATTACAAATAGGATGCCGTAATATTCTGCAAAAATCAAGCAAAGAACTTACTGACCTTTTCGAAGCTTTGTCTTTCCTTAGAATCTACCTCTAAGTTCTGCCGCCACATTACGAGTGGCTTCTTTCTCGGAGTAAACCCTATTGATCTACAATGCTTTCAGGTGAATACTAAATTACTCTTACGATTTCGGAAGGTATCATTTGGGTCTGAATTGTAATCACGCCCGCTATCTCAGTTTTGATTGGATATCGCTGTGGACCGATCCAATCAATTTTATCGAACAATGTCCCTCTCGCTGTCTGTCAACGTGGGGACGGATAAGAACACGTCCCATTCATCCAGTGGACTTTCATTTTGACCCTTGAACTAACCTTTAATATATTGGTGTGATAAATGGAAGCCTTTGTTAAGTGACGCGACCGGTCGCCTTTGCCGACTCAAGTTTCCGGTCTGTGGCTGGTCATGGGAACCTTGCGTAGGAGTTCAATACTAACCCCGCGGCAATATTTAGAGATCAAACACAAGGCCGCGGTAATATCCCCAAGACAGGTAGATTATAGCTTATACATGACTTTAGCTGGGTGCTTAGCAAACGTGACATTCGGTAGGTACCCAGTTGCCCCACAGTGATTACATTTTCTGCGGTACTGGCACCCCCGGTACCATAATTTAATTATGAAACCCATTACATAGAGGAATGATGGGATTTTCTTTGCGTCTGCATCCGACATACTGAGCACCATCACCCCTGTATATACGGATGGGAATCCCCAGGATTTCGCCATGTGATTTTTAAGAATCTTAACCCCATACATTCTTTCAATCTTAATTTTCAGTTCTTCTGTCAGTACTTCTAGAGGCAGGCCAGAAAAATGCATTTCTGTATGTCTTTCCTCTAATGCTTTGCAAAAAGAGGAGGGAGCATAGATTTTCATCTTTTTCCCTTTTATTTCTATTGTGATATCATTCTGGTTGTCAAAAAGCTACACCTACAAACTACAAAAAAAAACGTGTCGTGTGGGGTGGTTGGGTGGGATAAAGTAAAAGCTACAGGCATGAAAATTATCACATATTGACCATGCATCCCCACTTACTATGGAACATTTACTGTTTGCAAAACAAGAAAGTATGGATATTACATCACAGCAATATCATCACAAGTAAGTAGTTTATGACCTGTATTTGCTGAGCAACTATGACAGTCCAAGTAGCACTCATTAAAATTTTCACAAACCCATACCCACTCCCACCACAGATGAAACAGGACAAATTAATGTGATCATAAACTCGAGGATATTGCCAAATCTATTTTTCAAGGTCAATATCTGACCACATATTAGCCGAAGCAATATGTCATATTCACAAAGAGCCTTATTTTCATTTTGCAAAACTTGACGTCCAAGGCCTTGCAAATCTACTTGCCCGATAGTCAGGACAAGCCAAATTTCGGCTCGGGCAAATCTGAGTTTACAATTTCCTTGCCCTCGGGCAAGTTAACGAATATAGCAGAGAGGTAGATTAGGCGAGAAATAGATATCATGTTCAGTCTGAAGTGCTTTGTGTTCTGAAAGTTGTATACTCTGCGATCTTGCCGCGGTACATACATCGGCATCTTTTTTATCGTTGAAATATACCACATTCTTCTATTATGTAAATGTCTAGTTTCTTTCAACTTTTAATTCTTTTTTCACATCATACACTGGCAATGTTTGTATGTTCCATTTGGATGTCAATGTCATGCCAGTTTCGCATTATCTCGTGCAGAAAGATGTTAATTGTTTTAACATCTTTTACTTTTGCTTATTAAACAATTACGGGATTGCACACGAGTTATCCTACAAAATCGGTCCCTTCGAAAGACATACAAAAATGATCCAAGGATGACATTCATCTTCCAAACATTCAAGTACATTCGAAAGACAAGCTAAAATGTTTCGAATGTTAAAGGACACATAAATTTCAAAGGTAAAACCAAAACAGATATAGGTATGTTAACTAAATTAACAATTAATGAGAGAGAGAAGACATGGCACTTCTGAAAGTTACTTTTTCCAAATGTATTAATGAAAATATAGTTGTAAGTATTCAAAACAACCACTTTCATCGATATATTTCTGAACATTTTACATCAATATCGGATTAAATCTTCCACACATGAAAAATTGCAGGTGTCTCAGTTTTAGGGAGAAAGTACATGGCTCATAATGTGATGAAACGTGGATATTATCTTGTTTTTATGGAACCCAACGATGTTTAGGACCAATACATTCAGGATTCGGTACTATTCAGATGATTTTACATGTACGACATTTTGCACGTAACGACGGCATTGGGCCTTCAAGGTGACTTTTGACAATATCGTATTACGGCATTGGGCCTTCAAGGTGACTTTTGACAATATCGTAATACGGCATTGGGTCTTCAAGGTGACTTTTGACAATATCGTAATACGGCATTGGGCCTTCAAGGTGACTTTTGACAATATCGTAATACGGCATTGGGCCTTCAAGGTGACTTTTGACAATATCGTATTACGGCATTGGGCCTTCAAGGTGACTTTTGACAGTATCGTATTACGGCATTGGGCCTTCAAGGTGATTTCTGACAATCTCGTAATACAGTGAATAAGATAAATATTTTTAGACATATAAAGAGTAGGAGCTTTCGGATAAATGAGAGAGAGAGAGAGAGAGAGAGAGAGAGAGAGAGAGAGAGAGAGAGAGAGAAGCCGTACATGAGAGGAAAGAAGCCTAAGAAAACCTGATGCATACTAATAAACCAAGCGGGTGTCTAAGATTAGCTCAGACGTCTCAGCCATGCTATCGACATCTATTGATGGAGCAGTCAAATTTATATTTACAACTTCCACGTTCAAAGCACGTATTTCTAGATAGCACATTTCCATTCATCCTTGCTTAAATCACACGTCATTAACATTACATCCACCTGTATTTATATACTATGTAAATATAAGCTTATTTATTATTGGATATTAGTAATAGACAAGTGAGCCGTTGAATCATGTCACTTTTCCGCAAACACCTAGATGCATGCAAATACACAAATTTAGCTTTGCATGACTAGGGAAAGAATATAAGGGCATACAATCGATCTCACGTGCATATAATTTTTATTTGTAACTGGAACATCAAAGTTTCATCTGCATTTTGTAACATTAACATTCATGTCATATTATTTCGGTTGAGTTCTTCAACTACAAGTGTCGCGTTTACCAATTTTAAGCTTGATTTCATTATGGAGACTTCGTTTGAACCAGACAATCATTCACGTAACAGTAGATTTCAGTCCTCAGCCTGCCAAAAGTCTTTGTACTTTTCTTAGAATTTATCCATGTATTTTTATGACCCCCTTGGTCATTAGGTCGATAGCGATCTCAAGCTAGGCATATATATGCAATGGCAATTACATCATCGTCGGACAGCTGAATTGCATCTAAAGACCTATCATGACAGGTTCACTATAAGTACATTACGCCAAAAGAAGCTAGTGACAATAAGGGGGCCAAGAAAGTCATCACAAGGTGGTCTACATCTCCACGATCTCGACTGGCGACCAAGTGCTAAATCAGAATGTCATATCTTAGCATGTGAAAGATTTATAGTAAGTACAAATATTTGAACAATTTTATTGGATTACAAAACACTGTCGGTAAAAATATCATTAAAGCTTATGTTGAAATAAATCTTATCTTTTTTTTTTATCTTCTCTTACTTTAAGTTACCTTATCTTATCTTATCTTATCTTATCTTATATCATCTCATCTCATCTCATCTCATCTCACAATACATGTGCCTAGTACAGCACGAGATTCTGGAGTTTGACTAAGTGGACAAAAGGGAATAACAAACATGCCGGTATTGGAAAAATATTTCCATACAAGGATGGTTCAGACAAACGAAGGACCTTTCTTAGAATGTATATATCCTGATGGGACACGAGAACTTGACGCCTCAGTTACACCACCTGTTACGTATATGTAATTAAATTGCTTGTGTGTTAGTTTTAAAATTCTTTTTTATTTTATTTTTGTTTCATTACATTTTATTGTAATGATCATTGCAGGGATTCGAAATTCTTTTTCAGTAATTCTGTTGATCTAAGACGTAAAACGTATTACATTAGTAATATTTTTAGTTTACCTTGGTCCGCGGTAGTGTAAGCGCTACGCTAATACGATTGTCTGTTTTCAAGGTCCTTTTCGGCCTACGTGTTAATCTGAATAAACAATGTTTCATTTTTAAATTTATTTTAGAGTGATAGTCTAGTTCTTAGATAGGGCTACGCACAATTTGGCAAATATCTTATTGCGAGTTTCAAGTGTTAGGAGACCTCGTAGTCTGTCTCGCGAGAACGGGATGATAATTCGGGTGAATACATAACCCTTTCCGAGCGCTCGTCAGCCAGTTGTATTCCTGATACCTAGAAGGCCGGATAGGTCATTTTATTGTTGAAACCAGATTGTGTTTGAAATTCATTTGTATTTGGAACTGAATAATTTATTCTCTAGAAAACCAAACGAGTGTACTGTTTTATAATTTCAGGGAGAAAGAAATTCAGTGGAAATTTATTTTGGAATTATTCGGAAACAGAAACTGTTATTCCATTGAGGAAGTGTTGATATTTTGTACAAGGACCACATCAGACTTCATAGCCTTCCATATTGGAATGTATTCGAGATTAGAACTTGGATTCTAATAGAACTATTTAGTGATGGGACTTGTATTTTTTCATTCTTAGGATTAAATTTTGGATTATATTCACAAACCGTAAGTCCTATTTTCCAATTTTTACATTGTTTTCTAGGGAAATAAATTATTTTGTTAAAATATACAAAGCTTGTTGTCTTCACTCTTTTCTCTTGTTATTATTGTACGAGCCTACACGTAACACACCAGAAAGAAGACAACAAATGGCGCAAATTCTAACAGCCGTGTTCGTTAAAGACAAATTGGACGAGAAAGAGGCATTGAACATGAAGGAGAACAACGGAATTTACATATTAAGGCCAACGGAATCCGAACCAATCTTGAAATGCCGAATAATTCAAGTACTGTGAGTAGACATCATAGTGAAACAACTAACACATATTATGAAACAAATAAAGAAGAAAACAGAAAAGGTACATTTAGTGAACATACCATATGAAATACCACTAGAAGTTACAGTCTAAAGGCTTGAAGATAAACTAAAGATTAAAACACACAGTGCAAGATGTGCTTTGCGTCCAGGCTATCCAATTAGGAATTCAATACGAACTTTAGAGATGGATAAAGAACAATGTCCAAACAACACAACTTTTTTTCTACATGCATGGCTTTCTTATCAAGTCGTGGTACAAGGTGCTGCGCACATTATAGGAAATGTAAATTATGTTGTAAAACCGAACGCATCACTAGAAACTGACTAGCAGGAAAAGAAAAAGGAAATAAGGCAGAGAAGCTCGGGAATAATGCATATGTATGAACTGATCATTTTGGCAAATGTGATCCAAAGAAATGCGGAAACTGCTGACGAAACAAATCCACCACCAAGAAAGGAGCCAGAGCTGCAGTACAGACATAATTAGCAGTGCAATAGGGTAGTAGTGTGGAAAGAGACGAGGTAGAAAATGATAACAACAGAGCCAGAATTACAGTTAATGAAAGAACTGCCAAATCAACAAAGTATTAAGGAGAAAAGAGAAGAGCGAACAGTCATACTAGCAAAGGAAAAAGTAAAGACGCCGAAACAAGGTACAAAACAAATAACAATTCCCAAACCAGTAAAGGATCCAGATCTGCAGTACAGATATGAATTACCAATGTAGCCTGATTACAGAGAGGAACGAAACGAAGTAGAAATGACAACATTATTGAGCCAGAGTTGCAGGTAGAAAACATAAAGAAAGTAAAACAAGCACCACAAAAAAGTGCAGAGAGAAGGAATGAAAGGAAAGCAACATAGAAGAGAACATTGGCAGACTCATCTACATTAACCCCTGAAAATAAAACACAACAGAATATAACATAGAACAGGATAAACCAATTCCAAGACATAGGAAATACAGAAAAATGACGAAACAGAAGGAACAACAGAATATTATAGGTTACTGAATTTGTATGGGGAAAATATGAACGTGTTTGTCGGAGTAATACTGCACGACCTTGGGAGTGAGTTATTAATCGGTTAAAGCGAGTTCATATTTTCCATACACATGCAGTAACCTTTTTATTATATATTCATTTTGTTATTCTACGTAAGGCTGAATTATAAAAATATAAACATCTAGATCAAAGTAATTGAATTTATGCTATATTCCAAAATAAATTGACAGCCTTAGAATCATCAATTCACAATAACACTATTAATGCGCACATAGCACCGCCCAGCGACCTTTGAACTTCGTCGCTCACTCAACATTAGTTTAAAAAAGAATTGTAATTTAGAACTATTTAAAATTGAAATTTAGAGTCATATTGTGAGCGAAAGTGCATTGCAACAACGTTTTCAGTCGCTTTGGAATGTTTGGATTTTGAGATTCTTTTTGTCGATTCTACTCCGTTCTGCCGGTTATGGACTGGATTTATTAGACGTGTCAAAACCACACGAAGTACATGTGATTTGAGCAGGTATGGAAGTGTCTTGACTCAGCTGCAAGTGTGTTACTCTTCTGTCATTGAATATTTGTAATCGTAATGTGGGAAAATATGAACTCTTTAAATTGAAATTAAGAAAATGGCTCTATGGAATATCAAGTTCATTTCATTTTGAGTGCAGTAAGGAGAATGTGATTGCAGTTGGAAATGTAGTCGAAATTACAGTACAATATCGTGGTATGCAATCAAGGTTTAGAACTTATGAGATAGCTCATGTAATTCTGATTTGCAGAACTAACTAAATAAGTACATTTTGAAGAAATTGAAGATGCAAAATTGTAAGCATATTTTTTGCCATTCTTATTACCAGCTAAAGAAGAAACGTTTATGTCTTGTCACTTGCACGCTCTTTGTAGGGACCCCAGCTACGTAATGACCTGTATGGCGACTCTTTTTAGTCTAAATCCGAAACATTGTATCAAAACAGTTAACGTGGAAAACTGCAATCCGGTTGGCATGTGACAGTCCATTCAACCAATGAAAATAAAAATTCTTCGTGATCTGAGCTTATTGGCTCTGAGGCCCTTACTTTTCTACGAAAACCTTCAGTTGCATTTTTTCTCGAATTTAGTACTTTAATTAAAAAAAATGGTACGTTTATTTGTTTTCTTCTTTGAAAGTTTCATTTGTGACTCGGTGAACTCGTCTACATCGTTCACTTTATCATCTCTACTTTCAAATAGACGAAACAGCTTCTTAGTTCATCCACAAAAAGATCTCATAAGCTAAATCCTAAAGCGTCTACTACTTGAGTGTACATGGTTTGTTCGCAACTTAGTTCCTAATGCACTATACTATTTTTGGACGCACGTATCACGCAGTATTCAGGTGTTCGGTATCGCAACATACTGAACGATTCTGACAATGCAAAGTAAAGGGAGAAAAAATGAGTATGTGAGAACGATCATTATAAGTTGACTTTTGTTAGCTTTGAAACCGACTAAAATGTATACATATATAAATGAAAAACGTTTTCAAAAAAATCAACAAAATAAATAAATAAATAAATTAAAGATTTTTTAAAATACCATAAAAGGATAAAAGAAATCGTACCTTGTGTTGGACCGCTTGTGCAGACAGAGGATCCACTGAAAGAAAGTGAAAGCATGCACGCACTAAAATGAATAGTTTACTCAAAAAGTTAAAACGACTATGAACAACTTGACTTTATTGGACCTTTAGTAATATTACGACTCTATGGTCTTAAAACAAGTAACAGAAAAGAGCGAGAAACAATAAGCTTTGTAAAATTCAACAGATAATTTATTTACCAAGAATACAAACAGGAAATGTAAAAAAGGAGCTTACGGAATTACGAATAAATCCCAAAATGGATCACAATAATACAATTCAAGAATATATCCTTCTTTGACATTTTACTATAAATTCAAGTCTCTATTTCCAATAATGCTATTTTTAATGAGTACTTTGTATTTCCAGTGAATAAATACTTTGAAAAATAAAATTCCAGCCCAAATGAACTACTGGATACAACAATAATACAATTGATTCTGCTCATATCTTAAAGGTCACTTGCCACATATATTGTACAAAACGTGTGATATTATTATAGTCATAAACAAAACGCATTTGTTATGTGTGCACACCATAAAAATGTTTAATTAGACTTAAAAATCCGCTTTTTTAAATGAAAATATTATTCGGCAATCTCCGTAAACAATCGGTATTTTCCGCGTGCCAAAAACGGATATGATGTACATTTATCCCTTCTATTCAACCTAGCCATTCAGGTGTTTAGTTTCCCCACGTAAATGTCTATGTGATATATCTTAGGATCGTGCTTTTGTACAGCAAATATGGTGCACTGTGTTGCATATGGATGTAACCCAAAGAGTGATGATAGGAAAGAGGGTTCTTTTTTTTTCCAAAAGACCCTGTTTACCAGGAAAAAAGTGGATTCAAGCTGTGGGATCGAATAGGGTGAGAGATGGAAAGTTGTATTATTTATGCCGGATTATAGTTAATTTGGCCCAAAGACAATTCGGCCCAACTTAACAATAGTTTGAACAAGTTCTTTTTCTTCAAACAACAAGTAGATACTATGTAAGATAGGTTTTAGGAATATGTTTTAGGAAAAAAACTAAATTTAAACAAACTATCTTGATATTTTTTCAAAGAAAATAATCATCCTTTGTAACGTACCTATATATATGAGTGAAAACACAAACTGACATATCTTGTTAGTTCTAATTGAAATATTTATATACATTTATATACATTTAGTATGCTCAAATATATGAATCTACACAACGACATTAAGTCTTCTGGTTAAATTATCAATATTGATTTATAAACAATAATACTTAACAGATAAGATTCTAAAGAATACGTATACATTTTTCTAAGGGTAGTGTACATGAGATATCATAACAAATATATTTAATTTTAGGCTTCAGGTTGTAACACTGCTGCATATAATACACACTCGATTACACATATGAGAGAGAGAGAGAGAGAGAGAGAGAGAGAGAGAGAGAGAGAGAGAGAGAGAGAGAGAGAGAGATGTTGAGCATTCTGTCAGTATTTAGTTGTTGCGATATGAAGCTCTTACCAGTTAATTTTATTGTTTTTATTTTTCAAGTTGTCTTAGTGTCTGCGCGCGTAAATTAAAAGCTTGTCATTACTAGTCAATATCGTCAATCATATTTGCTCCATTATTCCATACACGGTACAAAAAATGATAAACATACACTTATTTGAAAATAAAATGAAAGAAACTAACCTTGCATTATTATCATTTATTCCTTCTTTTTTCATCATGTGTAATTTATTAAAGAAAAAAATATATTCACGAACTCTGCATATGTAGCGGATGCCGGCTTGCGTATGCATCCTTACTGTAAGCCTAGAGTGTATCGCTTATGTCAAATAACAAAATCGCAAAAGAGACGAAAATATCACCCGATTGCTTGAAGACACCTGCCATTCACGCATGATAAGTTACAAAGTGTAAACTGACCACGACTGTATTGTGTCCAGGTTAACTATACGACGGTATCTCGCAAATAAAAATCATTATTTTAAAATACATTCACTGCGAGTGCAAATGATAATCTTTTCGCTAGCATGTTTTACAAAAGTATTATTAAAGCAAGTTATTGTTTTGTATACTATTTGCCCTGCAAACATCAATTATGATTACATATGGCAAACAAATAGAAGCCCGGGTGATGAATGAACACAATTCGCAGAGAGCGATAAACTCCTTGCTTAAACTTACCGACAGGATATCAAATACAAAGGTTATTTTATTACAAAGCAAACCAACCTCGGAAACTGACTTCGGTATCTTTTAAGTGTGCCGATTTTTTTTTATGAAGTCGGTTGACATAAGGAAGCAAAGTCTGGTTCCTTTGGATTCTTTTAAGCGTGCCGATTTTTTTTTTTGATTTTTTTTGATTTTTTTATTTTTTATTTATTTTTTTTTTTAAATCGCCGACATAGGGAAGCCAGCACTGAAACCTTTTAACCTGTATTTACGGGAAATTTGAAACTAAATTGAAACAATGGAACAGTTTTGAAAGCGACACGGTCTAGTGCGTGGTGCACGCATATCGATATAAGACTGAATAGTAAATTAGTGTTCAGTAGTTTCTTCTAAATGTTCCCTAGCCATAGTTTATAGTGTTTTATTTTTGGACAACAAGAAGGATGTACTTCGTCTTGTGGGGATAAATGTACGTCATTTCCGGCTGGCGTCCTCTATAGGTTCGAAAATCGTAGCGAAGGGGAAGTAACGGCGTTGTATACTTCTATTTCGAGTAATTAACTTATTATTTCTTCTTCACACTTGATAATTCTTTTGTTCTTTTTGTGAGAGTATAACTACTTTTAATCATGTAATGCAAATCTAATATAAAATGAAAAATGTTGGAGTATGGCCGGTGACCTTTAAAGAACGAGCAAATAATGTCTAGAAAAACAAGATTATACAGTCCTCTACTTGATCTCACACAACAATTACCATTTTCTATAACAAAAATTGTTACCTAATAGAAAATAATCTTGTAGAAGGTTCTTAAAGTTAAAAAAATACAATCTTAGTTATAATCAGAGTATAAAATGTGGTAAACACACAGTCAATGACTCAGACATAGATAATAATCCTAATACTTAACCGATATCCACAGATAACTATTTGATATGTATTAATTGTTTACAGAATAAAAGAAATCAATGATTCAGGGGAAGCAGAAAATGAACTTGATTTGGACAAAACCAAGTCCAACGTATAATTTTCCATAGCATATAATGAAAAAAAGCCTCATACAAACCTAACTAACAAAAAATGCAAACTAAATTTACATAACAGTAGTTAGATACAAAAACACATATTTTGTATTTTAAAAAAGTAAATTAAGATATAAATCCAAAACTACTCTCTGGCAAAGGTCACACGCTTTTGAAAATTCAGTAGGGGAGGAAGGTGAAGAAAAGCCGACCAAAAGGCATAATACTTGAAGGGAGGCGAGTACGGAACCAGAACACCATTAGCGAGCACGGAACCAGAACCCCCTTAGCCATAACAGTTAGGTACATTTAGGACATTTATCATACAAAACTACTTTTGGATATAAATCCAAAACTACTCTCTGGCAAAGGTCACACACTTTTGAAAATTCAGTAGGGGTTGAAGGGGAAGGAAAGCCGACCAAAAGGCATAATACTTGAAGGGAGGCGAGTATGGAACCAGAACACCATTAGCGAGCACGGAACCAGAACCCCCTTAGCCATAACAGCTAGGTACATTTAGGACATTTATCATACAAAACCATCGGGTATCTTGATAGTTCCTCTAAAAGGTAAAACCAGCCATCCAAAGTAATCCACAAATAATACCCATTGGAAAAATGGTCATGGTTCAATAAATAAATTAGTAGATTTCAATAGTAAAATAATAAACAAAAAAGAATCCGAACTCAGTATTTGCATAGCAATAGACGGATTAATTTTGCATCATATGAGGACGATTTCTTTTTCAGGAAACTAGGACAACATTCCATCTCTTTTAGACTGTACAAATCATGACTAAAAGATATATATACCATTCCATCATAGTGCTACGTATATTCCACGGCCTCATTCTTCGTTTCAATGTCTCCCGTCCTTCCCACCATCCCGTTATTACTTGACGGGAATAAAATTAAAATTTTTGTCCACATCCTCAATTCTTAAAAGTTTTAGGAGCGAGTGTGAGAATTATAGTTAAAGTTCTCGCATGGTGAACTAGTAAATGAATAGTTATTAATGATTCTCGAATCACAATTTTTTTGCGCTAACTCATTTTCCCCACGAGCATTCTTCTAAACTTTTGAAAGGTTTCGTTTTGTGACTTCTATAGCCTAATAATTACAGATTCTGACGTCAATGAAAGCTGCAGACAGATACGTAGAAAAAGAACATTTAGGCTATCTTAAAGTTTAGGTAATTTCAATTTTATTGTCATAAAATGTATTGGAAACGAAATCTTTGAAATCCAGAATATGAGGTCAGGTTTTGTGCTGAAGATGATGAGTGTAAAACACCTAAAACTATTTTTAAAATTGTGAATTATATTTTACATAACTTGCGTAACAGCACAAGTGCACCGAGGCACATATCAACGCACAAACGGACGAAATGATCAAATCATGTAGAACAAAACGGCACACTTAATGACCAAATCATGTAGAACAAAAGGATAAACTTAATGATCAAAATATGAAGAACAAAACAGCAATCCTATTGAATAAATCATGTTAAATTAATGATCAAACTTCATGAACAAATGTTCATTTAAAGGGCACTTTTAATGAAGAAATCATGTTGAATTAAAGGGCAATCGAAATGAATACATTGAGTCGAATAATAGGGCAATCTAAATGAATAAATCGAGTCGAATTATAGAACAAACTAAATGAACAAATCGAGTCGAATGATAGGGCAATCTTAATGAACAAATCGAGTCGAATAATAGGGCGATCTAAATGAACAAAATATGTCAAATGAAAACGCATTCTTAATCAACAATCAATGTGGAACAAAAGGGCAATCTTAATGACCGAATCATGTCGAATTAAAGGATAATCCTAATCAATAAATCATTTCAAATTAAATGAAAATCATAACCTCAAGTCTTTGATTTACTTTCTGTGCATTACGACTGCATTACGACTGCAGATGGACAGACAAGAGAATGATAACGAACTCAAGAAGTTAAAGGGTGAGCTATAGACCTTTCCTTTGAAGAGTTCCTCAATATTCCCCACCCCCAAAACCGCTACGTGTCACTTTACGCGTCAGCAAATTAGATACTGAATACGGATACTGATTTTATATATGCCTGAAACTAGAAAGACTGTTTAAAACAGAACTTGATGCAAACACTTCCATATTTCTTTATTGCTATCTAACACCTTTATTTCCTCACAAATCTTCGAACAGGAAATAGCTATCAGAATATAAGTCAAAATACATATTAATTAGGATAATTGATTTCACAAAATTGAGGTCCATATTTCTAAAACAATATTAACGTGCAGAAAAATTGAGCAATTATTGTCCATTTAATTTAAATGAAGCAAGAAATTTTACAAATTAGCTGTAAAAGAAAGAGAGATTAAAATGAATGTCCATGTAACTGAAAACGCACCCATTTGATACATTTGAAGGATCATTGTTTACTTTCCTGACATGAATCTACGTCTTCAGATATATATGTTGTTGTTGTTGTTGTTGCTGTTGTTGTTGTGGGGCTTAACGCCATTTTTTAGCACACGATAGGCTATACATGGCGGCCAGTATTAATGGTGGAGGAAGAAACCGGGAAATACCCGGAAAGAACCACCGACCCACGAGAAGCTACTGGCAAGCTTTCTCACATATCCACATTCGCCAATTTCCACTCATTAATCATTAGTGAGGTATGAAAGGGACAAAATATGCAGAAATCTGGAGTGAGAGAGAAAAAGAAATTGGGCTGGATAAAAAACCTTGAAACTGAAATTGCACCAATTAACCTACAATATTGTTCTTCATAACGGTATGTTTGCTCTTCCTGTGTTTATATAATTAATGATACAGAGTTGCAATTGCCGGTCGACTCAATAAGGTAAATGTCTTGGTTATGGGGAACGTAAATGTAAGGTATTTAATGCTTTGTTGATGTTGTTGTTGTTTCTTAAG
>JAECUM010094825.1:0-16031 GCA_016617855.1 Megalonaias nervosa | reverse complement strand
GCTGTTTATGGACATGTACATGTAAGTAAGGAAATGGTGTCGAAGTAAACAAATTTAATCCTGACAATCGAAGCGCAAGTTGTTCAGACTATTGCTATGCATCCGAAACGTCACTAAAATGAAATGCGTTTCATATGAGTTTATCGCATTTGTTTTTGAAAGTCTATGGATAATTTACATGTAAATTTCAATCATTTAATTAGTTCCACTTGCTGGGTTTGGAAAAAGCCGACTATCGGCGTCCCCGGTATTCGATCTCTATGACGTTCACGGACAAATACAAAACTATTTCTCAAGTCGCAATACTAATACATGTAACACATTTTATGTGCAGTATGTATAGTTAATTGGATTTAAATAGGTTTCTTATTATAATGGATATGTCTAGGAAATTAGAATATAAGCTTGTTTCCAGTTGCCGCCCCCCCCCCTTATTTACATTGTCAATACATATATACAAATGATGGCAATGTATTGCTTCTAAGTACTGGATTGTGCTTAACTTCGAAACTATCACATTTATTGTGTTTTAAATTGTTTTGTAGGTGGGAACTTACCCAATAACAAAACATTTTTTATGTGGGGGAAATAAAAATAGTGATTCGTTCTAACAGTAGGAAACATAAGAAGAAACCTTTTTCAGCCTATTTCTAGAAAATCACAGCTAGATAAAGCAATCAGAGCTCTACACAAGGTGTAAGATGATATCTTACGTTTCCATTTGAGCCATTACGTCCCCTCTTTATTCAGCTTTTACATGGACCCTTCTTTGACATTTTAAAACAAGGTATAAAGTCCACTAACGAAGAAAGTCCTGACATTTCGTCGAGATAAAACAGCGAAATGAGGGTGCACTAAGGGTGTCGGGTAAGAATAATACGAAAATATGAATAAATCAATCATTTGTACTAATTGTACTCCTGATCATAAGACTGATTTCGACGTCTCTTGGACAGTATCTAATGAGGGACCCGTCCTAGCAATAGGAAAATTTTCCAAAAATATTCGTCTACCCCATTTCGAGAAATTCGCGGCTAGATAAAGGGCTGGGGTCGAACACATGCCGTAAGAAGATAATATCTTGAGTATAATGTTGGGACATTACCTCCCCTCCTTAAAAAGTTTCCACATTGACCCATTCAATGACATTTCATCTCTACTGGACCTAGGAAGCAAGTCCTGACGAATTTCAAGGAGTGGAATCATCCAAATAAGGGGCATCCTAAGGGTACCTAGTATGACATACACGTATAATATAGATCGATTTGAGCAATAATAAATTATAATTTGTACTAATTCAACACAGACTTCGAGAGTTTTGATTTAAACGTCTCCTGGAAAGTATCTAGCTAGGAATCTGTTCCAGCAGTAGAGAAGTTTGAAGAAAATTCGTCGAGCCGATTTGGAGAAACTTGCTGTTATATGGAGGAGTTTGAGTACAACACATGTTGTACGGAGATTATATCTTGCGTACACCCATGGCTATTACGTCCAGTCTTAAAAGAGTTTTGACATGTACCTTTCTTTGAGAATTTGTCAAGGGATAGAATCGACCCGCGAAGGGGCACCCTATGGGTACCGAGTATGAAAAACACGCACAGTTTGGATCGATTGGATCAATATTTGTACTAACATGACGCATACTTAGAGGCGTTTGATTCCAACTCCTCGTCAGCGATATCTAGATTTGTATATGCTGCAACAGTAGGAAAATTGTAAAGAAAATTCGTCAAGCCGATTTCGAGAAATTTGCGGCTAGATCAAGGGGTTTGTGTACACTACATGCCGTAATATATATCTTACCAATACAGTTGAGACATTACGTACCCTCTTGAAAGAGTTTTGAAATGGATCCTTCTTTGACATTTTATCTCTAGTGAATAGAATCGACCCGCGAAGGCCGTTCGGACGAATTTATTCTACAAAAATCAGGGAAATAAGGGGTATCCTGTGGGTACTGTGTATGAAAAACACGCACAATGTGGATAGATTGGATCAATCATTTTTAATTTGACAACTACTTAGATGATTTTGTTTTCAACGCTTCGTAAGCGGTATCTAGATTTGTGTCTTCCAACAGTAGGAAAATGTTAAAGAAAATTAGTCGAGCCGATTCCGAAAAACGTTTGACTGTATTACGGGTTTGGGTACACTGCATGCCGTAAGAAGATTATATCTTACGTATACAGTTGGGACACTACGTTGTCTCTTTAAAGAGTTTTGAAATGGACCCTTCCTGAAGATTTAATCTATGTTGGATAGAGGCGACCCACGAATGAAGTCCTGATGAATTTCGTCGACAAGAATCGGCGAAATTAGGGGGTCCCTATGTTTACTGGGTATGAAAACACATGCACAATGTGGACCTATTGGTTCAATATTTTGACTATTTGAACCCCTTCTATGAGGATTTTGATTTCAACGCTTCTTCAGCGATATCTAACCCGGCATCGTTTCCAACAGGAGGAAAAGTTTAAAGAAAATTCGTAGAGCCGATTTCGAGATTTTCTCGGCTAGATAAAGAAGTTGGGTATCACACATGCCGTAAGGAAATTATATCTTACGTGTAAAGTTGGGATATTACGTACCCTCCTAAAAAGTTTTAACATTTACCCTTCTTTGACATTTTATATCAAGGTGACAGAGGCGATCAACAAAGTAATTTTCGTTTCATATAAGCCAATTTTAGTTTCTTTAACGTTTATGTTTAATTTTAAATGTTAGCGAGCTTTGTAGTGCCGTCTAGCGTCTTAATTTGGGTCACGTAATTCCGCATGGATATATATATATATATATATATATATATATATATATATATATATATATATATATATATATACAAACTGTTGCTGCGATGGTGGTGTGTTATGAAGTGGTATTGTGTAGAGACGTCCCCTTGCAAGTGAAGCAGTATAACCACCCGCCGGAGCAAGCACATTTGGTCGTAGTTCGCCGAAAAGAAAAAGGCCAGGCGGGTGAATTTAAAAAGTGTAGTGACAAGGACTTTCGTCCATCAGGATTCAGGCGCTACAAGACTCGTCCAAGATACGCGGAAATCTTGCGACATTACACATTTTAACTGATGATATTTCTTGCCTTATCATTTCCCACTGTTCGTCTCTCTGTGCGTCGATCTTAATCGAGTAACGAAGCGTGACCACGACCTTGCCGGCGACACAGTCAGTTACACAGTCGGCGACACTGCGACCATATCAGCAACACAGTCGACAACTCTGCACTCACTCGGGGACCCAGCCAGCGACTCTGCGGCCAAGTCTGCGACACAATCGTAGACACTGCGACCCAGTCGGCGACTCTGCGACCAAGCTGGGTAACCTGTCAGTCACTCTCCGACATAGTCATTGACACAGTCGGCGACTCTGCGACCCAGTCGGCGACTGTGCGACACAGTCAGCAACACAGTAGACCACTCTGCGACCAAGGCGGCTTCTCTGAGACCAGTCGGCGACCCGGCGACCACAGGACACCCAGTCGACGACTCTGCGACTCACAGACGACCCACTCGGCGGCTTTGCGACACAGTCAGCAACACAGTCGACGATTCTGAGACTCACTCGGAGACCCAGTCGGCGACTCGGCGACCCTGTCAGTGACCCAGTCGGTGACTCTGCGACCCAGTCGACTTCACGACCCAGTCGGCGTTCTGAGAGCAAGTCATCGACCCAGTCGGCGACCTGGCGATCCAGACGACGATCTAGTCGACGAGTCAGCGACTAAGTTGACGACGCAGCCGCCGACCACAGGACACCCAGTCAGCGACTCAGTGACCCAGCGACTCTATCGGCGACAAGAAGCCAGAAATAAGACGCGAGTTTCTCGAAATCGGCTCGACGAATTTTCTTTAAACTTTTTCTGCTGCTAGAAAGGGGCCTTATTTCGATACTGTATAAGAGGCATTGAAATCAAAATCCTCTATATAAGGGTTATATGAGAACAAACTATTGATACAGTTTAATAACATTTGCGTGTTTTTCATAGCCGGTACCCCTAAGGCGCCCCTTATTTAGCTGTTTTCGCCACAACGTCACAAGTACATGGTTACATTTTCTTAACGTAGCGGTAGTATTTCACACCTTGAAAATATACAACTCAAACTCCAGGTACACGGAACTATTTTACCTCCGCTATCCGAGGCCAGTCAAATCATTCTTTAAAGCCTCATTTCTCTTGTTACCTTGAACCATATCTACCATCATAGGAACAATACAAGCCGTCTCCAGAGAAGGGAACCGTCCCTTCTCAATTACTCTATTGTACAATTTACCAGTCACCCATCACAAATACTGCACATGGACTCACATTATCGTTCGATACAGTGAGATTTTAATAGGGACTACTCAGCTCCAGGGATACTTATTGGACTCTGACCTGAACTCGCTATAAAATTAAACCATGCCATCTTGGAATCTCAACAAAACTGCAATCTGTGACGTTTGCCCCTAGCAATTGGCTAATTTGTCGGGTTGTGGACACCGACTTCTCAAAATCAAACAAGTGATCGCTAAAATCCATGAAATCCTTAAAATGTAGAGCTATATGCAAATGGTGGATACTCCAAAATTTATTACAATATCAAAGATTGGTCTATGTAAATACTGCATAAAAGTTGGGACTTGTTAGTCCAAATGTAGACATAATATAAAGTCTTACGTCGTGTGTTGTGCTCTACTAACTTTATCTAAACAGGAATTTCTCGAAATTGGCTCGACGTGTTTTCTTCCACTTTTTCCTACTGTTATTTAGATAATATCCAAGAGGCGTTGTAATCAAAATCCTCTTAGTAGAGGTTCAATTAGTGCACAGTTTTGATATAATCTATAACATTTTAGTATTGTTCATACCGGGTAACCATTGTTGTTACTTATCGACGTTATTCGTCAGGACTTCCTTTGGGGTGGACTCTAGCGCACAGAGATAAAATATCAGAGAAGGTCCATTGTCAGAACTCTTTAATGAGGAAACATAGAGCCCATCTATATACATAAGGTATAATCTTCTGATCACATGTTTTGTGCCAACCTCTTTCATCTAACCGCGAATTCGTTGAAATCGTCTCAACGAATTTTCTTCTAAGGTTTCCTACTGTTGGGATCGGTCACTCTTTACGGACTTTCAAATAGGGGTTGAAATCAAAATTCTCAAGAGTTAGGGTTCAAGCATCGCAAAGTGTTGCTGCAATCTATTTTCCGCTTGCATTAGACAAACACCATCAGAAATGCTTTTGTGAGTCAAATATATCTCTGTTTAGAAGATATCCTACAATAATAAATGTCAAAATCATTTTAGTGGTGAAATGTAAGGAACCAGATATGGACTGAAGAGGTAATTCGCTAATGGACTTTGTTACAACTATCATATATTAATCTCCGGATTCCAAGAAATCGGGTCATCAGATTTTCTTTAAATTTTTCATACAGTTGGAAGAGATCCCTAACTAGATATTGTCCAAGAGGCGTTGAAATCAAGATCTTCTAGTTGGGGTTTCAATAATTACAATCTTTTCTATCAATCCAAATTGTGCGTCTTTTTCATACCCGGTGCTCGTAGGTTGTTCCTTTTTTCGCCGATTCCTCTCGACGAGATTCGTCAGGACTTCTTTCGTGGCTCGACACTGTGGCTCGACACTATCCCCTAGAGATACAATGTCAGAGAAAGGTCCATGTCAAAACTCGCTAAAGAGGAGAGGTATTGACGCACCTGTTTAAGTAAGATATAATCTTTTTGCGGTAGGTGTTGTACTCTAGCCCCCTCCCTTTATGTAGCCTCAATTTCTGGAAATCAGTTAAACGAATTTTTTTAAGGACTTTGGCTTCTGTTAGAACAGATTCCTGAATAGAAACTGTCCATTAGACGTTGCAATCAACATCGTTTAGGTACGGGTTTAATTCGTACTAAATATTGATAGAAATTATCCACACTGAGCGTTTTTCATACACCTACCCCTATGCTTGGTTTACCCAGTTCCAAGGATATCAAGACAACAATCGATGTCAACTGAAGGCTTCCTAAACCTGTAGATACTTGAAATAATTCTTCTCTAAGCACATTCTGAACACAAAAGAAAAATCTCCAATTTCACACTTGTACGTTTTTTTTTTGTGTTTTCACGTTTACTCGAGTCATTAGTAAGCTTTTCGAATCCGAATAGTTCGCTCCATGAACAGCAGGACACGACCCAAACATCTAACACAACTAATTAATCCTATCTCAAATTACTAATTATGTACACCCACCAATATCCTAACCCCTTCCTACACATAGTCCGTGATTTGTCTCCAGTCAGCTTTATATAGCTGGCACCAAAGAACACTCTTATTTCTCTAACTGGGTTAGAACAACACCAATGCATGCCCTGAAGGACTTTTAATCTTCAATAAGTAAGTTATAACCAATTACTTATTGAATTGTGAATAAAGAATGAATAGCCAAATGGATGTTAAAAACGAATAAGTAACCAAATGTATATAGAAATAGTTGAATCGGGAATAAGTAATAAGTAACCAACTTGACATCAATCTCAGTTCAGTATTGTGATTGCCATGATAGAACTCTACAGTATGTAGACAATATTATGTATTTTCTTTCGCAACGTATTGTTGGATTTTCATTAGCACATTTTCTGTATTGTTTTGAAAATGATTTCTCTAGAAATGAGGCAGCAATGGAAATATGATTTAGATTTCCTCCTGGTTATCTATTTTGCTTTACCTGAAAAACGTAGAGTCCATCGATGGCAAAATGACACAATACTAGATAATTGGAAGTCGTCTTATTCTACAACGTTGTAAATATGTTCAGGTTTTATTATTTCTGGAGTATTTGTCAGTTATACAAGAAATTTAAGGAACCAGCCTAGATCTACCTTCTTCATTTGATCATAATGGAGTTTCCGAGGCGTTTTGTCTTAAAATCAGAAAGCCAGTTAAGAACTAGCAATGAGAAAGGAGCAGTAGCAGCAAAAGCCAGAACTAAGCCAAAGTCCATGGGTACAAAAAAACCCAACTTACTGTTGGGGGTGGTAGAAAAACCTAATTATAGTGTCTCTGTCTCCATCATTAGAAGGTCCGATTATAATGAGATGGATCCTTGCTGTAGAGCCTGGCTTAGAAGGTGCAGTTATCCTGGATATCGATAAGATCAAAGATCGAGGTCAACAACCGATATACCGTTAGAGGGGCACCTAGATTTCTCAGGAAAGAGAAGCTACTTAACCATTCTTAAAAAATAAAGTGTTTTATATGTTTGTATGTCTCCATGTTTCATCTCTGCACAACTGTCCGCTCCAGTCTTTTGTCTTGTGTGCACATGTGAGGATTCCAACCCTTATTGTGATAATATATACTTATGTTTGTGCGTATAGTTTGTGTGCATATACTCCTTCACTTTTTTCTCTCTTTACACTTTAGTTCTATGGTTATAAGGATTATACAAGTGTTAGAAGGTGTTAGTTGTTTTTTTGTTTTTTTTATCAGGGATGATAGGGACTTTCTTAAGGGAGTAAGGTATATTGTATCCTCTGTCTTTAACATGTAGTGATGGTCAGTAGATAGATGGGTATTAGTCACTCAAATGTCGAGTTGGTTAGTAGTTGTGGGTGTTGGTCAGTATATGTGTGTGTGTGTGTGTGTGATTTAGATTTTTAACGTAGCTTTAACAATTTTTCAGTCATATCGCTACGATCTCTGCAGTGTGACAGTTTATAATGATGTTTAGCACTGGGGCATCATGCCGCAGACATGTAGCATGATGTCCCACCCAGTCACATTATCCTGACACCAGGCCAACCAGTCCTAACACTAACCTCTTAATGCTGAGCGCCAAGCGAGGCAGTTGTTAGTACCATTTTGTGAAAGTCTTTGGTATGACTCGGCCGGGGTTCGAACCCGCGACTCCCGCATCCGCTCGTCCACTAGGCCACCGGAGCGGTACAGTAGATGACTGAGTGTTGGTCACATTTACAGATTACTGGTTAGTGTTTACATACCTGCCAACCCTGACGAGTCCATCTCAGTAAGACAGTTGATTTTTCTCCGTAAGACTGACCAGTTTTCAGTAAGGTGTAACAAAATATTAATAACTGCTATTGTAAAGCTGGAAAACATATATAAAAGTTCGACGCAGCAACGATAAACACCATGTTCAACTGAAAAGTTTGTAAAGTACGCGTAAACTTTATTTACCACTAGTACAGTTGCACAAACTTTAGTTCCAAACAATGTGCAACTCAATGGCTTGTTGCTATCTCTCAACGTGACGTAATTCTTGGAAATTCTTTTTCCATTTCACATGACGACTGCAATCATATCTCCCGCCACAAGACATACTCAAATTGGCACGTGATGTCCCATAAACATAATTGTGTCCTTTCCAACTTTTATTCACAAGAATCTGAATATTCTCTTTTATTCTCCTGTGTTGATTATTAACACTTTTTTAGAAGCTTATTTTCCCTTTCGTCTTAAACATGCATCGCTTTCTAGACACCATTTAAAAAAAAAATTCTATAATCCACAGTTTGATCATGCAGACGCTTTGCATAAACAAATAGGTGCAGTTAAAGCGTCTGGGGTGCTGCAGTAAAGTTAGTCTGGTTCCCTGACTAAATTTACTAATTCTAATGTGAAACCCGGATGCGTACCAAACACGGGTGAACCAATCATCCGGATTTTCGGCAACGATCATTTTTTCGTAGTTTTTCCTGGTATGCCCTAAGTCCGTGGTTTAAGGGTAATTTTCATAAGACTTACGGCAAAATCGTAAGAGTTGGCAGGTCTGAATGAAGGTCAGTTGATCTTGGGTGTTGATCAGTGGATGAGTGAGTACTGGTCTAACGGTATTTTGGCTATTAGGTGTAGTTTTAGCAGCAGGAAGGGTGAACCCTACAACTTTGCAGAGACTTTATTTATAAAAAATAAAGGTTCCTACAGGGGCTGAAAAAAAAAGGTCAATAACATAAACCGAAGCCTATAACTTTTATTATTTCCATACAGTTTAGGTTAGCTCATTTCCGTTACTTTTTGTTGACGTATTTTTTTCAGATTTTTATGCGATTCGTTTACTCTGCGTCGATTACACTCAAGACAGGTCAGCACCACATTTTCACGTGTATGACCAAGATCACTATTAGTTCTGTCTACGGTAAATTGTCTTGGATTATTGCTCGAATATTGCCATAACATTATCGTGTTACAGTTTGCACAATGATTATTCTGTAGTTGTTTTAGTGTTATAATAAATTCAGTATCAATATCAAAGTCACGCTTATTTTTTTTGTCACACTGTTTATAACCCGCTAATTTTTTCCTTATTACAGCAGCGTCATTAGTGATTTCCTCAGTTATCACGTAATCTATAACAACCCTATGTAGTTGAGTTATTCTTCTGACACGAGACACTGCGAGATAAACTAAATTTGACCACTCAATACGATCATCGACGATCCAAATACTAGTATCAGTAATAGTTAATCCCTGCGACGAGTGAATCGTTATAGCGTATCCTAACGTCCATGGCGATTTATCCATGTTTAACGCGCTCTCAACAACGTCAACAGCAACCAACACGATATCATTCAAGACAAGATTTTGTATTCGGACAGTGTCTCCACCAGGAATCTCAACATCAACATTCTGCTGTCGAGTATCTGCTGGGCGATAACACAAAGGTACGGGTAGATCCGAAACCTTTTCCTTATGTAACGTAAATAATTTCTTTTGTAGTTCATCACGAACTATTTTTCTACTGGCGACTATCAAATCAGCAGGTCTCCATAAAGTCCACAATTCATTCATAGAAGTTTCTGCAATTACTTTACGCAGAATCTCGCATTGTATTTGATCTGGCTGAAGTCTGATTAATCTTTTAAGCTCTTTCAGCGGTTCATCAATGGATCTATGGTCATCATTTATTTCTTCGTAATAATCTACAAATGTTTTCAACCATTCATGTGGAGACTGTCCAACAAAGGGTGGTGGTTGACCATGATCGCCACACATAATCACAGCAGTATTCTTTGTCAATAACCATTCAAGAAATGTTTTTAGTGTTTCTAACGACACCGTGCATATCTCGTCCCATATAATATACTTAGGTATATATTTTTCACCCATTCGCTCAGGAGTCCACGTGTCTCCGCACCATCTAAAGAAACTATGATATGTACATGATTTTACTCCTCGTTTTTTATTTCTCTAGCAAGTTTATGTGTAGGTGTCAAAACAATTATATCTGAGTTATTATTCATAAATAAGTTAAACGCACGAGTTGTTTTACCTGAACCACCACACCCATTAAGATAAACGGTCTTATGTCTAGATAAAGGATCGTACACAGATGGTGCAGATGATTTTGATATTTGATTATTATTTTTGTAATATATTTCCTTGATTTCAACGTCGGCAGATTCAGAATAACTAAGTATATTTTCTTGTTTTATCCTCCATGTCCCCCATTCACCATTACCGAGTTTTAATAAATCTTTATATTTTTTGTGTATATAAAATGAATCCGTAGCAACTCTAACAGCGTAACGAGGAAATCTATTTATTATAGACAATAGATTTATCGAAACATAAGCTAACATCGAAGATCTTAAATGAGTAAATTGTGGTGAGTCGCCATCATGATAGCCCACAATGGTACCTAGTTTTGTTCCATCTGATAAATAAGCATTACATCGGTTTATAAATGTGTTTTTCTCCCTTGTATCAGCGATTATAAAATCTAGTTCAGCATCGTCCATAATCAATCTTGTACAATGTCGTTTATAATCGTATGAACCACCTTGAGTAAACTTACCGATTATCTTTCTACCAAGATCTTTTGCAAGTTTTTCATCATGTTCATTCCTGGCATCATCGATATTAAATCTGTCCGGTTCTGGTAACCAAACTTGCTTCTGTGAACTATACGATATAATCGCTTCAGTTATTCTCAACGATATTAAAAATCCAGCATCAAGCATATATCGCAATAGTACTATCGGAATCCAACATTTTTCTGAAAAATGTCTTCCGAACCAAATATAAGTAATCGCATGGAGATCTTCTCTAAACTCGAATGATTCTACGTGAGCAAATCCTGTTAAGTCAAAATCTGGTAAGGGTCCGTTTATTGCAACCCTGGTCATCTCATGTGTAGGATGTCCGAATCTCTTAAAGTATTTAGAACATGCTCCATATCCAAGAAAACTCCCAGGATAACATGCTACCATATCAACCGAGATAACATCACTATAATCGTATTTGGTGTTCCATAATCCACCGTGCCCATATTCTATACAACTTTTCTTGACATCTTCAAGAAATTCCGATCGTGTCGTTTTCCATGAATTTTTCTCCTGAGCGAAATGAGCAGCGACTGACGGAACAGTAAAACAGTTATTCAGTAATTGTCTAACTATGACATCATCAGAGGCATATTTCAGTGCAAGATGTTCCATTTCCTCATGGAGAGATTCTGTACGATAAATATCACCGTTAGGTCGTACAAATTGATCGTAATGATCATATTCCGAACTCTGAAATAACCAAACAGAAACAGGATCGGTTTTACTAATATTTTTAATAAAATCAAAGATATCACCGTCATAAAATTTAACCGTTCTATCTCGTGGAAATATTGTTACTGCAGCAGTCCATGCGTGCGCGTTATGATCAATAATATCTATCGGAGCTCCATTTTTTATATATTTCGGTTTGTACAAAATCTCTCCGGTTAATGTTTTTACTGTTATTGGAAATCTTAATTTCTTCTCTAGCTCAGCAACATCTTTGATAGACGCTCCGGTATCTTTAACCGACTCTGCCCATGCATTTATTTTTTTACGTCTTAAATCCGTTAAACCATTACCACGTATCGCGTTTGTAAAGTGTTCTGTGACTCGCTCAGCTACGCAGTTTACCCTTGACAATCTCATCGGTTTGAGATCCCCAATATTAGGTTTATTATTCAGCGGAAATATTCCATAGACAACCGCAGTTACAGGGTACGATCGCTCATAATACGGTTTGTCTATACCAGTTAGTATTCCTGGTTTGGATTTATTGCTTAAGAAGATATTATTTCCTGACTGCACGCGGACGGGATCGTGCTTGTCACGAATAATCCAAATATCTTCTTCTGTATTTGCAATAAATTTTATTAAAATAAAATATTTTTGATTATCAAGGTGGTTAATGATTACTCTTCCTCGTTTGTCATTGATCGTATTAGAAACATTTCCAACTCTGAATGCTGACCATGCATGAACTGCACCATCGTCACGAAATTCCTTCTTGGCCTCACGGATACGTTTAGTTACATCTTTATTAGTTAAAGCTAGATCTTGCATCGAAATACTAAATTTATACTCGGGTAGTCTGTCAAGATCGAATCTGGTTGCGTAGGGTTCAATCACGGATAATTCTTCCATATTATAATTAGGCAAAATATATATTTAATTGAACGTTACTCTTTTGTATATGATTCAACCAAATCATTGCCACTGGTTAAAAATCGGTTATAAATCTCCGTGTAACAGATCATGCGTGAATGAATACTGTAGTTATCATATGCATTGTGTCAGGAACGGGAGTTTAGGACCAAAACCGTGTGTGGTGTGTAGTGCTGGAGTCAGAGGAAAAACTCAACTGTGTGCGCAATGCGGTGGTAAAAAGTACAGAGAGCTGAAACGATATTACGATAAAAAATATAACACTGACTCTCCTATAAAAACCGAAGAAGATTATCTGGCTAGATTTTCAAAAAACAATGATTTAGACAAATAAATATTATATATAAATGGAGCAAAATGAATTTGTGAAGCACCCAATCATCACCAATTATGAAGCATCTCGAGAAGGTGTGATTAGAAACTGTCGATTAAAAAAACCAGTCGGTAGTATTGATAATACTGGTTATCTTAGATTTACTACTAATGGCAAGAAAAAAAGATATTTATCACATATATTTACCTACGAGTGTTATTTTGGAATAATCAAAGATGGATATGTAGTTGATCACATCAGTGGTGATAAGCTTGATAATTCGATTTCCAATTTACGAGTTACTACACAGAGTCAAAATTGTAAATCCGGAAACACAGGAAGGTGTAAATTATTCGGAAAGAGAGCTATTAAATCCGTAAATGCAGATGGTGAAGAAATTGTGTTTAGATCAATTAATTCTGCTAGTAAATACTTTGACATAGTACCACAATCGGTACAACACGTGGCAGAAAATATACAGAAATCTGCCTTTTCCAAAAGATTTTTGCCAAAAATTAGGTTTCAATACATTTAGTCTACCGTATTTTTAATGTTACCAAATGATTAAGCGAGATAACTCCGTCAAGCATAATGATAAATATCGTAGTTGTCGTACTTATACCAATGATACGAGTTAATGTCAAAAGCTATATCCTGATTGTCCATACTTTGTAAAAACATTTCAGTGAATTTGGATCTCTACAGTATTGCAAATAAAAATAATTTTTATAAATATTTAGTGTTTTTTTTTTATTCCGTTGATTTTGTTCGAAAACCTCGTTTTTTGTTCGAAAATCTCGTTTTTTGCATGAAAAATGACCAAAAATCAGTGAAAATCAGCGAGATTTTGACAAATTCTGAGGGTGAAAACCCCAGGAAGGTTAGCAGAAATTAACATTAGGTTTTAAATTTGTTGATCAAATACTGGTTTTTTCCAGTTCTTTTGCTCGTATTGTGTAGATTTTTATGGTCATTTTGCTAGCGAATTATGATAAAAAAACCGGAAAAAACTAGTATTTGATCGATAAATCAAAAACGTAATGTTAATTCCCGTTAATCCTCCTGGGGTTTTCACCCTGATAATTTGTCAAAATCTGACTGATTTTCACTGATTTTTCAATAATTTCATTATGCAGTGTAAAATATCATGTCTGTGGCATAATACCAAGTGCTAGATATCACTATTATTGCAAACATTACACCGATATGACGGAAATATTGTAAATCTACGTTAAATCATAGCACACACAGCTCTCAGATCTCACTGATAAGGGATCCTTGTTTATGTTTTCAGTAGAATATCCTGCATTCTGTGTTCTTATGTATAATGGATTATTTATAGAAATGAATGGCAATGCGTTTGTCCAGCTTATCGATTATTTCAGTATCCTTGGCAACACAGACTTTCTAGCTGCGGCTTTTATGTAATACAGTTTCAAGCATTTGGAAACTGAAATAAATTCATGTTTTACAATAAATTCATTAAGAAATTCACAATAAAATCAGATTTTATTAAGAAATCCTCAATACGCTATAGTAAATCCTGATTTCAGTAAGTTAACTATGTAATAAATATTTTGTCATATACACGTAATGCGTCCGATGGCCGATTGCTAACACGTAAAACTCTGGTGCTCGAGGTCCGTGGTTCGAAACTCGTGGAAGACAAATTGTCTGCGAAGGCGATATTATGCCAAAATTTGTAATTCATTGGGGGCCTTGGCCACCCTTTCTTCGTTTGAGTACACCAACCCACCATGTCAACACATGGTGGATTCAGTTTTGAATCACCCATTGGTTGATCATATGGGTTGGTGTACTGACGCGAAGAAAAGGCCTTTTCATCATTATCATATCATCTCATCATCATCAAAAATAGACAGAGGGATCATGTGAGATCGTGACCTTGTGACTTCACTAAAGGGGTACCCCACACAAGGGCCATCCCCAAAGACACATCGTTAGACTAAAAATAAACCTCATTAGGTTCCAGGTCACAAAGACCTTCAGCCCTCTGAGTTTCTAAGGTTTCGGTTACGGATATTTAGGAACTCTCCTGGGGGCAAAACAGAGTCTTGTTGGCCACTAAAAATAAGCCTACGCATGCATTAGACAACCCTCTGAGTTTCTAAGGTTTCGGTTACCGATATTTAGGAACTCTCCTGGGGGTAATGTCTAATAGAAGATTCTTGGAACCTCATTAGGTTCATCTGATATAACCCGTGGAATGGTAGATCGAATGTGATCGCTCTGTTTATTTTTTGTTTATTTTTATATTAAATAAACATTTATTATATAATGAATTCTGAAAATATCAATGCTGTTATTAATGCGATTAAAAATTTACAACATAACGGTATAAATATATCTGATAATCTTAATCCTGAAAAAATTATGTGTGATTTTGAATCATTACAACAACAAAAGTTAGAAAATAGATATACGTTAAATTCTGATTACAAGTTCATGAAATTTATACAAGGACAAATGTTAAAATCGCTGGCAACAGTTACAGATAATCAGGTAAAGCTGTTTGTAACTCTCTCTCAAGTTATTGACAAAATTAAGCTAGAATTATCGCATGAATACGAACAGAAAAAGATTATAAACTTTCGTATAAGACAGTTAAGAGAGTATTGTGATAATGAAAGTGAAAGTGAAAGTAATGATGAAAGTGAAAGTGTAGTCAGTGTGATAATGGCTAAACAAAACCCCTGGCAAAACTGAAAAATTTATTTATTTATTTATATTCTGCCTGGTAAAAAAATGTTATTCTATCTTTGATAGACATCAGATTGAATAAAATAACTATTATGTCTGTGTTTTGTGATATCATTATATGAGAAATCGCACTTTCTGCAAACAAGCATCAGAATGACACAATAACTATTCTATCTTTTATCAGAATAACAAACAACTATTCTGACCCGATATTTTTTTTTGTTCTACGATGACGCATTGTGATATAAACGCATTATGATCTCACATACAGATTTATATTTAATTCTTCATTTCTTGTGTCCAAGATGCGACTGTTCTGGTCTGTAAGTTTGAAGTGTATCCTTGATAATAACGGATTATGAACTCGCAGGTACACGGGGTTAATTGGCTCTGATACAATTAACCAGCCTGGGGGGGGGCTAAGGGACTGAAACTGTATAATATATACCCTTGCTGGGCCTGGTTAGACTTTGAAAGATCCATCTGGAAACTACCGTCCACAATGTCGCAAATAAGATTGACTGCAATTGTTGTTGTTATGTT